>JBBPBX010011051.1:0-52729 GCA_038048925.1 Garcialebias charrua | reverse complement strand
AATTTCTAAGACATTTAAGCTTCTTTCTGCTATTTTAGATAATATTCAGCTGTTTTTTGCTAATTCTTGAACAAATGGCATTCACACATGCATTTTCGTAGGAAATGCAATTTCTCAATTTAGTCTTACATTCTGCTCATTAGACATCAGAATTATAATTCTGAAACATATCAAGTATGCCTTCTTTGAACTAGAGCAGGGGTCTGCAACCTTTACGATCAAAAGAGCCATTTTTGCCCCTTTTTTCACTAATTTAAACATGTTCGGAGCTGAGAAAACAGTAATGTCCAACGCTTGCTGTGTGCCATTGCTGCTCTTCAAACACAGTGAAGTAATGAAGTGAAGGAGTTTTGCAACACAGTGAAGGTGGTGCTGCTATTAGCATTGGAATGTGTGCTTCTCAATCACAAACAATAGACTCTTCCCAAAGGCATTTTCTGAGTAGCAACAGCTTTCTCACCCATCACCCACCGTTTAGCATTTACTGTACATGAAGAAACTCTCCAGGGATGCAAATTAATCAAACTGTCTGGTAGAAGTAGTACTCATTTGAAAATGTGGTAATCCTAAAATACTAGAGGAGCAATAGTTTACTGAAATAAATAAACTGAAGTTATTTCTTTCAGAAAATGGAGAAGTGCATTGATAACATTTACATTTTGTTTTGGGCCGACAACTTTGTCTATTGCAAAAACATGTAAATATTTGGGATTTACTGTGGATGAATATTTGACTTTGGAAGAAGGAATAAAAGTCCAATCAGACCCAGCTGGAAGAGCACCAGGTTCAGTTACAAATACAGTGAGCACATTTTTAAAGACAAATTTACAACAGCCTATGTCAAACCTATTAGAAAATAAAAGGTCCCCACTTGGTTTGTATAAAACCACACAGGTCCCCTCTTGGATAGAATGGAGCAACATACTGTACACACTCCATGATGGGTGGATACAGCAGAAATTAACTAACCTCGTGTTTTTTTTAGACATATTTATATCAGGCCATGTCACAGTCATGCATGTACAACTACATTGGTGTTCTGGGACCATATACCTCTTATCATTTTTTGAAGGCTTTCAAGTTTCCTGACATAACTAGTGTAAGTGTTGCACCATTCAAAATGGTGATTAAAAGCTACATAATAATGTCTACCAAAAAGGTAACTTTTAAACCAATTAAATGCAGTCACTCTAATCCCATAGAGGTACAGCTTGTTCAATAATACAGGCGGTCCCTGACTTACGAGGACATCGACATACGAGGTTCCAAATTTACGAGCCATCATATTTAATAAAAATATGAAATAATTTTTATTTTATTTTTTTGTGTTTAAATGTTCTTAATTTCATGTGTACAGCACTTTGTTGCAGCTGTGGTTGTTTTAAATGCCTTTATAAATAAAGGCATATAAATATAAAGGCTTTATAAATTTAGTTTTGCATCACGGTGGCACAACTGGTAGAGCTGCTGCCTCTCAGCAAGAAGGTTGCCGGTTCAAATCCCGGTCCGGGGGCCTTTCTGGGTGGAGTTTGCATGTTCTTCCCGTGCATGCGTGGGTTTCCTCCGGGTACTCCGGTTTCCTCCCACAGACCAAAAAACATGCATGTTAGGCTGATTGGTGACTCTAAAATTGACCCTAGGTGTGAGTGTGAGAGTGGATGGTTGTTTGGTGTGAGTGAGACAGGTCCCTCTTGTAAATGAGTCCCAGTGACTCAACGAGGCTAGCCTGTATAAATAAAGGTTGAATGAATGAATGAATAAATAAAGTATTATTATTATTATTACATATTATTATTATTATTTTGAAGCCGATTACGCAGTTTCCGGCAGTCCGGCAGTGTTCGACAGTGTTCGGCTGTTTAGCCAGTTAGCTCCGGCCTCGAGAGCCGGGTTCGGAAGAACAATGTCCGTTTAGAGGTTCCTACGCTCAGATACATGAGCAGGAGCTGAACGGCGGTTTTGTGGAGTGACGGATGGATGAAGGAAAACAACGATGTGAAGCAGCAGACAGCATGCTAGGCCAGAGAAGCAACAGACAACATGCTAACAAGCCTAGCTGTAGGATGGACGGGTGGATGCTATCACTCTCACCGGAGACACGGAGCCAACAGGCGGCGGAGCTCACCTCGATGTCTGCCTGGCAACCTCAGATGTTGGATTGTTATCGAGCTAACAGCTGCGACAGCCTTTTTGGAGGGTCTAACATGCTAACGCAGCCTAACATGCTAATGCAACGGAGCTAACGCAATGGAGCTAACATGCAAACAGATGGAGACAAGCTGCAGCTCAAAGTAAGAATTTTTTTAAATACTTTTATGTATGTTCTTTTAAAATTACAATATGTAGCTGGGTTAGGATAGGTGAAGTGTTTGGTAACTTGGTAACTGTTCAACACTGTACATGTACTTGTATCAGTGGCGGCTTATGCGGTATATACAGGTAGTCCCCGATTTACGAGTTTTCGTCTTACGAGCACCTCGCAGTAACGGAACTCGCTCGAAAGTCGGGGACCAGCTGTATACATATATTTAAATATATTCATATATAGAGAGAGAGGTCCCCACTTAGTCTGTAAAGAACAACAGGGGTCCACTGTTGGCTGGTGATCGAAGAACCACAAAGTTCCCCTCTTAGATAGGATGGAGCGACATACACACTCCAGGATGGGTGGATACTGCAGAAATTACCAAAACTGATTATTTTAAGACAATTTCAAACTGGCTGAAATATGACAGAAAAAATAAGCTTAATTAAAATATCTGACGTTGTTTACCTACACATTTAAATCTTGACAAGAACTGAAGTGATAAAAAAAAAATTGATTTTGTTTTTCCTTCCGACAAATTATTCATTTGTATATCGGCTAAGTTTGTTTTTCTTTTTTTCCAAAAAGAGGAAAGATAGGAAGCAAAACAGAAGACGCTTTTACAGCAGTAACTATAAAAAGACTTCTGCTTGTGGATAAGGAATGTACACTAGAACGTAATGGAATGTACATGCAAGCTTACATAATCTACATTCAGGCAAAGATTTCATAGGACATTAGTAAAATTCAATATATTTGGTCTCAAACTTGATCTACTATGTTGAAAGTGTCAAAAACGTACTTTGATACATTGTCTTTTGGAATGTCCAGTTATTAGACCCTTTTTTTTAGTTGTAAGTACTTTGAATAACTAACTGGGAAGAACTCCACCACTTTGTCAGAAACTGGATTTATTTATATATAAATCAAACTCATAACCTTCAGGCATTTTGGAACTTGATGAATCAACTAGGCTCCAGAAAAACTAAAAAGATCCCCTTAGAAGTGGTTCAGGAGGACAAATATAATGTCTATATGTCAAGAGCTTCATCTTAACGTAATGTAAACATTTGTTATTAGATGGCATTTTTCTGAGCACATGGCAAAATTACTGAATAATCACACTAAAGCATCACTTACAATATTACAAATAAGATAAAAAGCAAAACGGGCTTTACAGCCAGAAACACTGCACTAAAACCATAGATATACGGAAGGATCTGTGTTCGGATATTCCCGGAAATGGCCCGCAATGATCCTTAAAAAATCCCAAAATCTGGATACTTATCTTCGGCAGATCCAAAATAAATGTGGCTGTTATTCGTCAAGGGTCTGCCAAAGATAAGTATCCGGATTTTGGGATCTTTTAAGGATCATTGTGGTCCATTTCCGGGAATATCCAGAAATATAAGTATAAGTATATGTGAAGGATACGGAGATATACGAGAACAAATCCTTCCGTATATCCATGGTTTTAGTGCAGTGAAAGACCGACAAAGAGAGCTAAGTCTTAGCATACATATTAGAAAAAGTTATTATGACCTACAGTACTTGGGTGAGATAAAGTACAGTGTCTGATCTTTGTAGGCAGACAGATAAATGGCATTTACCCTTTTACAGGTTTTCAGCCCACAAAGGCTTACAAGACAAGAAAAACCTATACAAACAAGTGGACAGACATACATCTTCTTTAAACAAAAAGCTTCTAAAGTGCCAGGCCTTCAAAATAAACTGCGCTAACTGAAACATAAAATACTTACGTATGGGGGCGTGGCTAGGTCCCAATATGGAGTAGACATGTTTTGAGGAAGCTCCACTCAACTTCACCATTATTTCACCTTAAATAAAATTTAAACTTTTGCTTAGCATATTTATAGTGTGTCATCATATTATAAACAAGATGACGAAGCCCTAAGGTAATAAGAAAGACAAAGGCTCGAGGGATGAGACCCTAGACAACCGGACCAAGCTAGCAGGCCTTGATGTGGCTAATGCTAACACGAGCCCCACATGCTCTTCGGGTCCTTCAACCACCAACGAGGACGTCCTAGCAGCCATAAGCAAGCTTAGCAGCACGGTCGACATAAGGTTTATGGAGCTCAACGGATCAATTTCCAGTCTCAATGCGGCGCTTTCCGTAATAAATGACCGGGTGACATCAGCTAAGACCACAGTCGTGACATAGGAGAGACACATTTACACTACTTTTATCTACACTACTGCTGATACATATACAGTATTCTCTGACTAGCCTTATCTAAGGATGCCAAATGTGCCTTATGTGCCTCACTGCATACCATCATCAAATACCTCATACATATACTGTGTACATTAACTTATATGCTATGCCACTCTTTGCAAATGTCAATGCTAGAACCTTCAGTTTATTTTATAGATATACTTTTTATACTTTTTATACTACTATGCAAAAACTCAGGACAGTATTACACTTTTATTATTTCATTTTATGCTTATGTTCACTGGGTGTTGGTGTTTTAGGGGTGTTTGGTGTTTCAGTGTTGGTGTAAATTTTCATACTTTTATACTATTATGAAAAAACTCAGGACAGTGTCAGACTTTTACTATTTTATGCTTATGTTTATTAAATGTTTTAGTGTTTAGTGTTTAGATGGTTACTGTTGCACCGAGGGACTGAGAGAAACGCAATTTCGGTCCTGTGTATGTCCTGTACATATTGCAGTTCTGACAATAAAGTTGACTTTGACTTGGCATGCCCTCTCCGGGTCGGGGAGGAGGTCCTGCCCCAAGTGGAGGAGTTTAAGTATCTCGTGGTCTTGTTCACGAATGAGGGAAAACTGGAGCGTGAGATCGATAAGCGGATAGGTGCAGCATCCGCAGTGAAGCGGGCGTTGTACCGGTCTGTCATGGTGAAGAGAGAGCTGAGTCAAAAGGCAAAGCTTTCAATTTACCGATCGATCTACGTTCCCACCTTCATCTATGGTCATGAGCTTTGGGTTGTGACCGAAAGAACGAGATCTGGGATACAAGCGGCTGAAATGAGTTTTCTCCGCAGGGTGTCTGGACTCTCCCTTAGAGATAGGGTGAGAAGCTCAGTCATCCGGGAGGGACTCGGAGTAGAGCCGCTGCTTCTCCACATCGAGAGGAGCCAGTTGAGGTGGCTCGGGCATCTGGTTAGGATGCCTCCTGGACGCCTCCCTGGTGAGGTGTTCCGGGCATGTCCCACCGGGAGGAGACCCAGAGGAAGACCCAGGACACGCTGGAGGGACTATGTTTCTCGGCTGGCCTGGGAACGCCTTGGGATTCCCCCAGAGGAGCTGCTCCAAGTGGCTGGAGAGAGGGAAGTCTGGGCCTCCCTACTTAGGCTGCTACCCCCGCGACCCGACCCCGGATAAGCGGAAGAAAATGGATCGATGGATGGATTACCCCAAAATTAACTTTTTTATCTGATAAACTCCCATGAATGTGTGTAAAATGTTGTATAGCTCTTATGTCTGTGTTAATTTTCATGTTTTGTGCGGATTTGTTCAAATCGGCAATATTTGGTCTAAAAACGTGTTTACACTAATCCTATGGGTTGAACTGTGCTATTGCAGCCTAATTTTCTTATTGGTCAATGACTCTCACTGTGACGTGTCTTCTCACTCTGTTGTCACATCTTCTGCTGGGTTAGTATAAAAAAGGGGTTCAAGCAAAGCCACTTCCCTGCAGAGATTGGGAGTTGGATTAGCGATAGCAACGTAGCATTAGCATTGTGAGTGTGATGTTTCATTGCACGCTTAATAAACATACTGTTTTGGAGCTGACATTGTTTTATCGCTTAAATCACAATATACACTTTCTCATACAGCACAACCCTTCATTGCTCCGTTCTTTGCATTTTTCCTTTCTGTCAATTACCCTCGCGCTTGCCATACACTCTCTCGCGGTGCGTTCACTGACAGTCTGTAACATAAATGCACAAGCACCACTGATCGATATCATTTTCAGGTTAGCAGAACAGCATATTTATTAGCCCAGGCTCAGGGCCACTGTGCTCCAAGTCCTCCACCTCACTAACGTAACTCTCCATGTTACATACATTATGCTAATGCTAGCTGCATGTCACGGTCTCTCGTCCTAGCCCCACCGCCTCCCCTCCTTTAGGCAGTGCCTCTTGGCACACCCACTTTGTTGCATTTTTTAAATCTTGTCTTGGGGCGGAGCTATCGTTTCACTAATAGGGGACCTGTGTGGTTCTTCACCAGCCAACAGTAGACCCCTGTACAAGTAGTCCCCGACTTACGAGCGCTCTTACTTACGAGGTCCCGGACTTACGAATATGTATCTCATAAAATAAAATATATATATATATATTTTTAGAAATGAATACATGTACAGTACTGTACAGTCACCAAGCACTTAGCTTATCCTAACACAGTTTTTAAAGATGAAGTAGTGAGTTGAGTTGTCTCCCTTTCACATAAAGGGAGCTAGCTCCCTTTATGTGAATGGAACCTGTTGGGGAGGAGGGAGACAATTCAACTGACTCCTTAACTGTGTTAGGATAGGCTAAGTGCTTGGTGACTGTACAGTACTGTACTGTACATTTATCCATTTATAAATAAATAAATTAATATATATACTATACAGTATATTTTTAATAAATAGATAAATATACAGTATTGTACAGTCACCAAGCACTTAGCCTATCCTAACATAGTTTTTAAAGATGAAGGAGTGAGTGGAATTGTCTCCCTCCTCCATATTCCCATAAAGGGAGCTAGCTCCCTTTATGTGAAAGAGAGACAATTAAACTCACTCCTTCATCTTTAAAAACTGTTAGGATAGGCTAAGTGCTTGGTGACTGTACAGTATTGTACATGTATTCATTTCTAAAAAAATAAAAAATATATATTTTTTCTTTTTTATGGTGATCCTACTTACAATTTTTTGACATACGAGTGCCCCTTAGGGACGGAACTCGCTTGTAAGTCGGGGACTACCTGTATTTCTGTACAGACCAAGTGGGGACTTTTATTTTCTGTAATAGGTCTGACATGGGCTGAAACAAAAAAATATACACACATTTTTATGTGCGTATAATTATCCTATCTGTCTGTCAGTCCATGTCGGTCTGTCCATCCCTACTTCATTAGGAAGTTCAGAAGTAAAGATATTTGATAAAAAGGTCATGTTCTTCTTTATCTGGAGTGTGTATGTCACTCCATACTATCCAAGAGGGCACTTAGGTCGTTTTATACAAACCAAGTGGGGACGTTTTATATTACAATAGGTTTGACATAGGCTGTTGAAAATTTGTTTTTAAAAATGTGCTCTGTAAATAACTTTTTTACTCTTTATTCTGACCACTTTGTACTGCAGATCCCTTCACTATTGGAATGTTAGTTCATATAATATTCAACCTTTCCATGCTGAGGAAACATGTCTGACAAATATTGGGATCTGTATTTTATATAAACTGAAACAGTTCATCTGAAGTTGTTTTGATTCAGCTTACATATTTTTTTGTCTATAAGTAATAATTTTATTTTATCCAACCATCCTGGAGTGTGTATGTTGCTCCATCCTATCTTAGTGGGGACCTATGTTGTTCTTCACCAGCCAACAGTGGACCTCTGTCGTTCTATACAGACCAAGTGGGGACCTTTAATTTTCCTGTAATGCCTTTGACATAGGCTGGAACTAAAAAATATACACACATTTATTTAGTTATTTATTTCGGTCTGCCTGCCTGCCTGCCTGCCTGCCTGCCTGCCTGTCTGTCTGTCTGTCTGTCTGTCTGTCTGTCTGTCTGTCTGTCTGTCTGTCTGTCTAAATGAACAAGAATCTTGTCATTTGAGACATTTATTTTCCACCAGATTCAAATCCTACTATCTTCTTGAGCCAATTGAATATAATCCTATATTCTTTTAATTTGAAAAATATTAATTGTATCCTTATTGGTTATTTTAACATTGATGTCTTCAAGGACAATGCAATTACAAATTAATTTTATAGCATTCTTCACTCCACTTCCTTTTATCTGACCATACTTACACTAGAGTAACACACTCCTCCAGATCTATCATTGACAATATCATTACGAATATCCAAAATACTAAGCTGGAGACTGGGAATGGACTAGGAATCATACCATTTTCCTACTGTGATATTTCTGAATTGTGTACATAAATCTGCACCTCTACATTTTGAGATAACTAGTAAGGTGCTGAATAAAATGACTCTGTTACAGCTTTTTGTAAGCATTATAACCAAAGCTTGGGCCAGTGTTTTCAATGCATGTGATCCTGATTCTACACATAATAATTTGATTCATGAATTATCTGAAGCTGTAAGATTAACTATTCTACAAAAAATATATTAGAGCTATTATTAATATATCAATGAGTATGCTACATTAATCCAGAAAGAGGAAGTCTGTCTGTTTGTCCCTACTTCATTAAGAAGTTCAGAAGTAAAGATATTTGATAACAGGTCATTTTCTTTATCTGGAGTGTGTATGTTGCTCCATCCTATCCAAGAGGGGACTTGTGTCATTTTATACAAACCAAGTGGGGACTTCCTTTCTGTAATGCAAATCAATAAATGAAATCCATTCTTATAAATATAGATTGAAGCAACAAGTGTTAAAAATTCATACAATTAAAAAGTTTGTTGATACGTCTCATGCGGAACGATTTACAAGTTATATTGGGTGGCCTCAGAGAAAATAGTATTCTGTAATACAAATACAGTAGTAACACAAAATGCACTCCTTTAAATGAAGACCGAGTACAAATGTTAATTTTAAATTTAGTTGAAATAAGTTTTAAAAGTGGCTAATGAATGTTTGGGAACTGAAGAAAATGAATTAAGGAAAATACAAAAGAAGAAAACAATTTACTTCTGACCTTTTTACATTACTTTTTTTCTAATTGCTTTTTTTTATTCCTCTTTAAATAAAACTTTTTTATTTTGCTGCAAAAAATACTAAAGTGTGTTTCTAGATCCTGGTTTGTTCTGAAATTAGCCTTTTTTTCAGCCACTCTACAGCCTGAAAGGCTTCTTTAGGCTCCTTTGTAATGTTAAGTGCAGTGTGTTACAAAGCGACGTGTGTAAACAGGCCATTGAAATTCATGCTCCAACCTGCTGTGGCGCTGTAGAGCATTAACTCTTTACACTCACACACACTTAGGTCCCCTCTTGGCAAAAGTTGTAAAAATTTTCCAGATGGTTTTTAACATGTTTTTAACTTGATTTAGAGCATGACCAAGAGGGGACCTAAAAAATGTCCCCTCTTGGTCGGAGGGTCCCCTGTTGGTGAATGTGTAACGACGCGCATGTTCCCTGTTGGATAGTTACGCAAGTACAACCATTCACACACACATACCAAAGACAGAACTTGAACCCAGGACCTTCAAACTTCACTGAAAACCAACAAGTGCAAATAACTTTGCCTCTTTACAGGCAATTCCTTGATTTTTTTTTTCTACTCTGTTATGACAAACAAAATGTTGACCTACATTTAAACATTTATCAACCCTAACGTGTTTTGATTACTGTAATTGTTTTTCAGCAGTCCCTTACGATGATATATGTTTTGTATATACTCTCACTGTATTTCAGTGTTTAATATTTGGTAAATGGAGCTTATTTATATAGCGCTTTCCAGCCACCGATGAGGGGCCCCAAAGCGCTTTACAATACCAACCATCCACCCATTCATACACACATTCATACAACGGTAGCGGCAGACTGCCATGCAAGGCACCATCCAGTCCTACCAGGAGCAACTCGGGGTTAAGTGTCTTGCCCAGGGACACAACGACACATGGTGTGGGGAACCGGGATTCGAACCTCCAACCTTCCGATCGGGGGACGACTGCCATTACCACTATGCCACGGCCGCCCATATGTTTAACCCATTGCAAACTCAGCCATATGATAGAAAATTAATACAAACAGTAATAACATCAAATAAGTTACCTCACTCTCCAGCTCTTGACCAGGACCAATTCTGGCAAAATCCAAACAGAACATTTTGCAGGTTCCAATCTTTGAGAGAATGATATTTGTCTCTTTGTTTTCCATTCCAAACATTGTGTAACACTAAAAAAGATTTCATGAATACATGTTTTATACATGAATTATGAAAAATTAAATAAATATGACACTAATTTAGACATTTTAGGCTTACATATTTCATCAGAAAATTATAAAACATAAAAAAAACATTTCCAAAATTTGATGATGCATGATAACAATGTTATTTAAAAAAATATGACCTGTTGGTAGACTGGCAGATGACATCAGAGCAGCTGAGGAGGTAGCGGCTTGAGGTGAGGAGGTAGCAGCTGGAGATGAGGAGGTAGCAGCTGGAGGTGAGGAGGTAGCAGCTGGAGGTGAGGAGGTAGCAGCTGGAGGTGAGGAGGTAGCAGCTGGAGGTGAGGAGGTAGCAGCTGGAGGTGAGGAGGTAGCAGCTGGAGGTGAGGAGGTAGAGGCTACAGGTGAGGAGGTAGCAGCTACAGGTGAGGAGGTAGCAGCTGGAGGTGAGGTAGGGGTGGAGGTGAGGAGGTAGCGGCTGGAGGTGAGGAGGTAGCGGCTGGAGGTGAGGAGGTAGCGGCTGGAGGTTTTTTATTTTATGTGGAACTCGTGCCTTTTGTTCTTTGAAGAGTTTTAATTGATCAGTACTGATATTTTTATACACTTTCCCATTCTCTTCAAGAAGGTCAGCACTCTTTCCTTCAATGGCTATGATGGTAAGGGGTCCAAGAAAGTTTTTCTCCAGCTTTCCCCCTTTTCGCTGCTGACTCCTCACATTTTGTCTCAAAACCTTTTGCCCAACACTGAACGAGAGTTGTGCTGGCAGAACGTAGCCTTTTTTCTGTCTTTTTTTATATTTAGAGACCGTTTCCTTTACTGTGATGACCTGTAGGTTCAGTTTTAAATACCGTTCTATCAAACCTATTTTGAATCCATTTTTGTTGTTTAAAATAACTTTTGTTGGGCCTTTTTACAGGGTCTAATCTGGCATGCACCAGAAAGTCTTTCAAATTTTTATTTCTCCGATGTGCTGTTATCATTCTATGTTTGGATAGAAATGTACAGTCTGTTTGAAGTTTACTAAAATTGTTTTTAATGCGACCTGCTATTTGGGTTGTTGAATCTGAGAACGTAAGTACAAGGGGAATTAAAGGGTTGTTTGAAACTGATTTCTGTTGCTCAAAGGTTTTCAAACATCTCCTTAGAAAGGATCGAGAGTAACCTCTGGTGGTCAAAATTGAGAAAAGGATTTTGGTGGCCTGGATGAAATCAGTATGTTGTGTGCAGATTCTTTTAAATCTGAGTAATTGGGACTTGACTATCCCACCAAAGGTATGTTTTGGATGGAAACTTGATTTAAATAATAAGCAATGAGTATCTGTAGGTTTAAAAAAGACTTTTATGTCAAGTTTATGTGTGACTGGGAACTGACTACCTTTAAAAGTAGTCGTATCCAGGAAGTCTACAGACTCAAAACTTTTTACTGATTTCAACTTAATAGATGAATTGTGTGTATTTAAAGTGTTTAAGAACACTTCAAAGTCCTCTAAGGAGTGTGGCCACACGCCCCAGATGTCATCCAAAAACCTGAAATAATATAAGGGTTTTTTGCTACATTTTTCTAAGGCCATCTTCTCCCAGTGAGCCATATATAAATTAGCATAAGCTGGAGCAAATTTTTTGCCCATAGCTGTACCTCTAATCTGTAAATAATACCTCCCATTGAACTCAAAATCATTTTTAGTCAGATTCAACTCCAATAATCTCAGTATTTCTTTAGTAGGTCGCTTAACATCAGGATTCTGTTTAAAGGTCTCACTGATGACCTGTAGGCCCTCTGAAGAATCTATATTTGAATATAAACTGTCCACATCCATAGTGAAAAGTAAAACTCCCTCGGGTAGTGTCAAATTCTTAATTTTATCTATAAAATCATATGTGTCCTTGACATAGCTAGCATGTTTAGTGGATAAGGGGTTTAAAAAATAATCAATAAATTCAGCCGTGTAATAGGTTTCACTGTTGCAGTCCGATACTATGGGTCTCCCAGGAGGAACTTGATGTAATGAACACCATTTTTCCTTTTCTTTATGAATCTTTGGTAGGATATAAAAGAGTCTGGGTCTGGGTTCATTCGTTCCTAGGAGATACGTTCTTTGTTTGTTATCAATGAAGTTGTCGTGAAATAAATCATTAATAATACCTTCTACCAGGGGGATGGTGTCTGGAAAAATGGGGTAATCTAACTGTCTATAATAGTTTTCATTGTTAAGCTGTCGTTCAGCTTCCCCAATATATTGTTCTTTGTCCATAACAACCACCGCACTCCCTTTATCGGCTGGTTTGATAATAATATTTTGATTATCTATTAATTCCTTTAGGGCCATCTGTTCCTCAGAAGTGAGGTTCAGGTGCCCCACCTCTGGTTTAAAAACATGATCTATGAAACGTAAATCCGTATTAACTATTCTAGGGACCCTGGGATGAGTGCTACTAACAGCCGGTGTCCAATCTGATGTCTTGATAAATGGTTTTGAACCCGTGAAGGGTTTACCTTTAAAGAAACATGCCAGTTTCAATCGTCTGTGATAAAGTTGAACATTGTATCTGGTCTCAAGTTTATTGTAGTTGCCCCTCTCTATTGTTGGCACAAAGGAAAGTCCCTTATTTAACAGAGCTGACTGAGCCTCTGATAACTTAAATTTTTTTGATAAATTAATCACATTGCTTGCCCCTTACATACCTTTTGACTCCAGGGGGCTATTAATTTACCTTTTTATTGACCTTTGAAACCCCCACTAACGGTTTCCCTCTATGGGAAGTAAAGGTTTCTGAAGTAGGCTCTGGGTGGGCTACTCCCCCCACTGCAGTAGACCTCAACCTTCTTGGAGAGATCAGTGGCATCTCCTTCAGTCCTGGAGTGGCCGGTCCGGTCCCTGCCCTCTGGTCCTCATGGTAGGCCGCATATACTAAGTCCAAGAACTCAGTGCTGGACCTGCTGTCTTCTGTGTTTTCCGGAAGCTCCCCAAGGAGATCTGTGGTCACGGGTGGATCCCTTGGTGTGATAACCAATGGAAGGTTCATGATCTCCTCATCTGTGATCTCCGTTCCTTGTGGGTCCGGAGAAGGGTCCAGTGCCAAAGCGATCATCTTCTCCTGATGGGGTGTCACTTGGGTGGCAGTGGAGATCCACAATTTTCGGCCAGTGGTGTCAAAGTGTGTAGGACTTTTATGTTGAAAACAGACTGACTTAAGACACACAGCAAATTCACGTTCACGCACACACACACAAAACCAGATTAATAACACATATATGATCACTCACAGGCCCTGAGTACAGGGTGTACAGAAACACAATTTTTATATATGGTTTTTATCCCTTGGTGTTTGACCCTAGATTAGTTTAATTTTTGTGGCATTTTAAACTCATAAGCAGACATATAAGACATGTGTTTTTATTTTTTAGGCTTTGTTTGTATTTTAGTAAACTGTCTTTGAGTTATTGTATGGCATTTTCAGTTAACCCTGTGCTATAAGAAATAAGATTGAGTCAGGCCTTACATGCACACACTAGGCAGAAAAAAAACCAAGGCCTCTGAAAAGCAGCAGGTCTCTCTCTGAGAAAATATGGGTCAAAAGTAGATAAGAAGCCGCAAGGAGTGTTTTGTTGCAAAGAGCTGGGGCTTCTTATCAAGAAGAAAGAAAATAGTTTTTAAAGTATTTAAATCTCATATAGAACTGATCAAACATATAAATGTAATCTTTTATTGAATAGCGATAAAATCATAGCATTTTGAATCGTGATGCAGACACACGAAGACACACGAACAACAGGCCTCATATTTACCTAAATATACAGCCTCTCCCTAAACCAGCGTGTGCACGTACGCGCACACACACACAAGCACACATAGAACCAAACACGTGCACATGTGAAGGCCTCAGAGGGCTTTCGCCAGATAAGGAAGGTGCAGCTCTGACACACACACATACACACACAAAACAAGAACATGCAGACTTCTCACTAGCAGGGAGCAGCTGCAGAATTGAGCTGGTTTCTGCTGTAAAAAAAGGTTTAGAGTTTTCAGCAAAGTAATAAATCTATTATCTAAAACAAAAATAATCAGACATGCAATGATTATGTGAAATGTGTATCATATAATTAACTGAAGATATATGATTATAGTATTGTGAGTATAATGATGTGATTTGTATGTTTTCTCTTAAGATTCACGGCAAACAAAAGAGGTTCTCCACTGCTGGGTATTGTAAAGGAATCTATAGGTCGTTTGTGTAATTAAACACAAACGAGGTCAGTTTACTGACTTACCTATAGATTAGATGATAGATTTGAGCAGGTTTTAGACTGTTTCAAACTTACCATCAGTTAAACGGGGTCTCAACTTTTTCAGATTAAATCAACAAATCTAACGATGTGATTAGCCAGAAATGTAATTTCACACTTAGACTTCAATTTATGTTGGTCTACCAGAAAATAGACCTTTTATTGAAACTATCACAAAATTACATTAAACATTGGTATCGATATTAGCTCTGATTCTAACTACTATGACAAGAATTCAAATTAAAAACAAACAGACAGTTGGACCTTTCTGTTGGCACATTACTTAAAGTTTACCATGATGAAAATAAACATAAGGAGGAGTTTAAGGAGGAAAGATAAAAGATTGAAAGGAAATGGTTGAATCTTATCTTGAGATGTTTAACCAGAGATAGCACCCTCTGCTCGGTTTCGGCTGGACGTCCGTACCGTGATGAAACGACTTTTACCTTCGTGAAGATGATCCTGTCTCGACTCCGGTAAATTAGTCAAGCCAGACGCGCATGCTGCTGCGTTTTACAGGCGACCCACGTTCATCTTGCCACGGTCTCGAGACCGTCTGCGTCGGCCTCCCAGAGTAATGCCCAGCTCTGGTTTTGTTTCAAGATAACTTCCAGAAAGAGTGTCACCGCTTGGAGCTGTGACACTCGAAGGGGTTCACAGCTGACGTGCTGTTTGAACCTTTGCTGAAGACGTGGGCCCTTGGTGCATGGCCGGGACGTACATCAGCTTGGAGAAAGACGTCCGTGCATCTTCCCTTCTCCCGAGAACTCATCAGCTCAGCTTCTCCCCGAGAACTGAGTCCCAGCACGGAGACAAAACAAAACCTGCAGGTGTGAAAACAGAGCACTCTCTGTTTGAGCACAGATGAATTGTTTTTAGAACGGACGGGAGACCGAAGATTAAGTTATGTCTAGAACTTTTCTTTCGTTCCAAAAACAGTTCAAACAAATAGACGGATTGTTCATTCAACTTTAGACACTTATTCTGCAGAGAGCAGACAGTTTAAAGCAAGATCATTCTGAGATGTTCTCTTAACTTTGGCATATTTAAAATATACCAGCTTAGTAAAATCATCATTAAATGACAAAAATATACTGTTGATCAATTCTGAATTAACACACATTAAAAAGAAAGTTCAATCTGATTAATTGGTGTCCATTAATTCAACATAATTCTAACAAAAAGTAGTGTCCACTTGTGTCCTTGAGATGTCCAAGAAAGTGTAACACTGAGAGTTTCAGAGAGATGCGGAGAGGCCCATATTCCATACGGACATGAGAGTGCTGTATCCCTACAGCAGACCTGCTCATTACGTCGATCGCGATCGACCGGTCGATCGCGGAGGCATTACTGGTCGATCGCAGCGTGACATTATTATTATTTTTTTTTTTCCCACAGCGTGACATTAAAAAATTGTCAGCCAATGAAACATCCCGTTACTTGATTGACATGCAGGGCAACCAATCAGATGACAACTGAAAACATCCCGCCCCTTGATTGACATTCACGGCAACCAATCAGATGAGAGCTTTAGGTCACGCTCATGCAGCTTCTAAAAACAATGGCGCGAAGGTGGAAGTTGAACGCAGCAAAACATACTAAGCGAAAACAATCAGATTTCGGACTGTTCATGGAAAATACGACATCGACTTCCCACCGAAAAGCCAGCTGAGAAAGAGAAAGGTGGAGGAACTAAAATCCCTGTTCGGACAGCAGCAACTTCAAAAGCGATTTGCCGCCACCATCTTCCGGGTGAGTGACGCTGTGTTGTTTCTCTGCACGCTTAAACATACTGGTTGGGAGCTGACGTGGCTTTATTATTAAAATCATACGAGACACTTTTCATACAGAATAACCTCCTTGACTACTCTCTGTTCTCTGCACGTTTCCCTGTCCCGCAGCGCGAGCGTTTGCATAACACACTTTCGCGCTGCGTTCAGGGACAGTCGGTAAAATACACCGCTGTAAATCTCTCCGTACCAAAAGAGACATTTTTATGCCTTTGTTCACTAAATTAAACGTGTCCGGAGCCATAACAACCTGCTACAACTGTGGTTATCAACTGGTGGCCTGTGGACCACTTTAGATTTGCTGGAGGGGGCTTTTAGAAATGACATTTATTAAAGTAAAAAATATCTAATGATTTTTTTTTTTACATTTATTAAAGTAAAAGACCAGATTCTTATAAAGAAGGGGGTGGGGATCAGTTTCATTTCATTTCATTTATTCATTTGTATAGCACTTTACACAACCACGGTGATGGTGACTAAAGTGCTTAACAAAAAACAGTGCAGTACAGTAAAAGACAACAGATTAAAAATCAAGAAAACACAACATAATAGCAAAAATAAAACCAGAAATGTCACCACATATTTAATTACTAAAAGCCAGTTGGAATAAAAAAGTCTTAAGCTTCGATTTAAAAAGGCCAAGTTCAGTAATCTGACGTAGCTCAAGTGGGAGCGTATTCCAGAGTAGAGGTGCGGCCGCAGAAAAGGCACGGTCACCCCAACGTTTATATTTTGTCCGTGGAACAGAGAGCAGGAGCTATCTGACCTCAGAGACCTGGAGCGGGCAGGGAAACTTAACAACTCTGTTATATTTCTACCATATATTTTTAAAATAAAATTTAAAAAATCTATATTGCTGTCACCATCACCCCATTTGGTCCCTACGGTCGACCAGGTGCCCATGGGCACCACGTTGGTGACCCCTGATTTATTACATGTGTTGTGCAATATTTGCTTATTCAGTTATGCAAGGTACATTGTACATAAAAAGAATCCTTAATACATTTGAAGATAATTATATACTGTATTTTGCATTTTTGTATTGGGTAGATCTTTTGGACTTGGTTTTTTTATAAGTAGCTCGCATGCTGAAAAAGTGTGAGCACCCCTGCCCTACAGTATTGATGATAGTTTTGAATATTACACAACACGTTACAAAAGTGTTTTTTCCACAGTTTTGGTAAATGTAGGTAAAAGTTGAGGATCTAGGTGAAAGTTGAACTTGTTCTGACTGAAAAATTGGAACTTTGCCCAAATGACAGATGGCATTAAGTCATTCTCTGCTAAGGGAGGGTGACAGCTGAAAGAGACATTATGTCACCAAACTCTGTCCAGGGGGCTGGGAGGAGGTGTAAAAAGTTACCTCACCATTGACCAATAGAATGACAGGAAGATGACATATGGTCTAGAATAAGTGGGGGTCAAACCCTTTTCTTGACTATAAATAAGGCTGTTTGAGAAGAGAAATTTTGCTGAGTTTTGGACTTTTGAAGAACTCTTGTGGATTATGGACTGACGCTCTCTGGAAGCCGAACAGAAGAAATAAGGATTTTCTAAAAAGGGATTTTTTTTGGACAAAGAGACCCTTTTCCCTCAGCCTGGAATATTTTTTATTTCTTCACAATTTGGACTGGCTTCAGAGATGGAATAATTTCCTATTCTTTTGGAAATCCCTTGTGGCACTTTCTGACAAAAAAAGGTAGGATATATTCCCAGTTTAATCCACAACTAAATTTATATTAAAATTATTATGACAGCAAAAAAGCCTCTTTCTGCATAAAGAAAAGTCAGTCACAAGGATAACTTTGTTTGGTGAAAAATTAAATGAATTTTGGAAGAACCGAGCGCTGACGGCCTACCGCAAGGCTGTTTATGTTAGTGGAACACGGTGTACTTTTTATCTCCGCTCTGCTGTTGAGGACCTTTCATCAGTACCACAGAAGCTTGAAGGGAGTTTGGAGGAAGTTTTGTACATCGAAGGTCAAGCGTAAAGTAGTTTACAGTCTAAAAGAACACAATGTTCTATTTTTAGTCTCCGGCCTGCTTCGGAAGGTCTCTCGTCAGCACCACAGAATAAAATGATGGATTAAACATCATTTAAAGGAATATACTATTTTTCTGAACCCTTGATGTGAAGGAAGACATCAGCCCGGAGACCTGGCCATGGAGGACTGATTGTTTAAAGTCTGAGAGAACAGGATGTTCTTTCTTGTCACAGCCTGCTTTGAAAACCTTGTTCATCAGCATCGCAGAACAACTGAATGGATTACAATATCTTTGAATGGATATAACACTTTTGAGGAATAATTGATTTGCCTAAAAGGATTACCAGATTTTTTAATTCTTGTGGAACAGTTTTGATGGATTACAACTGGGATTTTTAACACGACAGAAGTACCTGGAGGTTTTTCTGTGGAATCACAACGAAGACTTATTCAGTCTGCTGGAAGTGCAGACTTTTCTGACTGGATTATAACAGGATTACCTGAAGATTTCCCTGGTGGGATTACAAAACAAGTTTTTCCTAAAGTGGATGATTACAAAACAAGTTTTTCCTGAAGGATTAAAAACACAAGCCCTTCCCGGTGGGATTAAACAAAGATTTGTCCAGTTTGCTGGAGTGCAGACTTCTGACTGGAGTGTAACAGCATCACCTGGAGGTTTTTCTGTAGAAAAACAACAAGATTTCCTGATGGGATTATGAAACAAGTCTTTCTGGTGGAAATAAAAACACAAGTTGGAACACAACAAAATTACCTGGATGGAATTAAACAGTTTTGATTAGAATCAGATAATTGTGGAACAAACCAACTTTTTGAAAATTATACAAATTATTGAATGGATTACAACTCAAATTTAATTAAAGACTGAAAATATCTCAAAAGCCAGCGTGTGGTGGACATCTTTGGTGAGCTGTTGAATCTTTTAACTCTTTGAATGCAAGTCATGTAACTTGATGAAATCTTTTCTGTAGTAATAAGTGCTTATGCTGTTACCCCCTGCAACTATTAATTAAAGAAACATAAAACGTACAAATTTGGATTTTTCCTTTGACTCACCTTGATATTAAATAATGGAAAACTTGGTTCAAAGATAACAACAAAGTTTTCTGGAGGTTTTGAATGGTTTTTTTTAGCCACAAGAGT
This sequence comes from Garcialebias charrua, assembly GCA_038048925.1. NCBI lineage: Eukaryota > Metazoa > Chordata > Actinopteri > Cyprinodontiformes > Rivulidae > Garcialebias > Garcialebias charrua. Next base: position 33,139 of record JBBPBX010011051.1, on the reverse strand, counting down.
AAAACAATATCCTGGAACCTTATTTTCCTGGGTTCCAAAGCTAACCAGACGGATAACAATAACTATCTACAAAGAGGTAAAGGCTGTCGTTAATGCATGTTTCTCCGTGAGGTATGATCTAACTCTATACTGCTAAGTGGGTCCATCTACGGAGTGAAACGAGGATATGACATTGCAGATCGGAGACAGTGAACAGTCTGGGTGAATTACCTCGTCTCAGCCTTAATCCTAACTAATCTGGAGACATATCGGGTAATACTCGTGTGCAAGGATAAAAGTTAAAAGGACCCGTTACTGGAGTAGGCTGGAGTGAGGACTTGTTGCAAGGTCCTGCGGCTAACTCACTCACGTAGAAATGACATGGCGCCCAACGTGCTTAAAGCATAAAGAACTCAAGATAACAAGGCGTGCGTCAGTGGACTGACCAAGCACCAAACCACAACTCTCCTTGGGTGGAGGAGTTGTGGCGTCCAACGTGTTTTTGAAGAAAAAAGAACTCAAGAACTCGAGACAAAAGTGCACGCCAAACCACAACTCTCCTGGGTAGAGGAGTTGTAGCGCGGCTGGACTAGCTACCAGCTGAACACCACTGGGTAGTGGTAGGGTAAAGAGGGCTTACTAAGGACTACTGACCATAGTTTAGAGTAAGTTAGCAGCAGGTCTGTTTTCATCCCAGGTACCGGGACATAAAGTCTGGAGGCTTTGAAAACATACCGACTCGAAACGACAAAAACAGATAATGGCCACGGGTGTGGCACCAGTAGGACTGGTGGACCAGTCCAAAATGAACGATCCAACTGAAACAAAACCTGAGCTGGTATCTACTACCACGACGGAGGATTCTCAAATCCAACAGGCAAAAGCACGCATGGATCAAGGACAACACCTCACATCAGTCTGGAATCGACTCGGACGAACAGTTCCTCGAGAAAGAGATGTTGGGGCTCTGAGAGTGGTAGTAAGGGGAAGTAAGAGAGAAATGACCTTCATTGGGATGCCCGGTGAGACCTTGGTCCTCAAGATAGATCAAGCAGTAAAGTCTGGTGACCTAGAACAACAGTGTTGGATGAAAAGAGAAAAAACGGGATGAAACAAAACCCAACATGGCCAAAAGCAGCCCCTAGGGCTCCCCAACAACAAAACCAACAACAACGGAGATTTCAAGCCGAGGCAGCTAACACAACACCTCAAAGATGGGGCGACTATGTGCCCTCAAAAGAATATGTTAAAATGACCCCAGATGAAAGAAAGGTCCTTCATGAATTCCGACTGAGAAGGGATGGGGGACCAGCTAAATAATGGTCGAAAGATTGCGGGTCACCCTTGATAAAGATTATTAGGACGTGTCGAAATCTAGGATGGAAAACCTTACCTAATGGTCTCTGGGGCAGAGGTGTCTATGACCCGCAAAAACCTAAAAACACTATAACACCTTACAGTTCAAGTGGCAAACAGGACCGTACAAAAACTTGTGAAAATATCCCCGAAGTAACAGAACAACGAGTGTATGAGAGCGAATTCTCCCCGGCTGGGAAACAGACCACAGTCCGTGAAGATTCACAACTTCTCCTCCTCCACCATAACACTCAGCACTGGCTCTCCTCAAGGATGTGTGCTGAGCCCCCTTCTGTTCACTCTGCTCACATATGATTGTACAGCCACACATCCAGGCTGTCATATTGTTAAGTTTGCAGATGATACAGCGGTGGTGGGATGCATCACAAACAATGATGAGTCCAGCTACAGACAGGAGGTGGAACACCTGGAGAGCTGGTGCAAAGAGAATAATCTTCACATGAATGTGAAGAAGACAAAGGAGATGATTGTGGACTTCAGAAGGAATAAACACACCCACGCCCCACTGAAAATAGGTGGATCTGCAGTGGAAGTGGTCTCCAGCTACAAATACTTGGGTGTACACTTGAATGATAACCTCAGCTGGACCAACAACACCACCAGCCTGATCAAGAAAGGTCATCAGAGACTCTACTTCCTCAGACGGCTGAGACGAGCTGGTCTGAGCAGCCCAGTTCTCACCTCCTTCTACAGGTGTGCAGTGGAGAGCATCCTGTGCTCCAGCATCAATGTGTGGCATGGAGGCTGCACAGTTGCAGAGAGGAAAGCTCTACAGAGAGTGGTGAAGGCTGCACAGAAGTCTGTTGGAGTCAGTCTCCCCACCATCACAGACATTTACACCTCCAGATGCAGGAAAAGAGCCACCTGCATCATGAAAGACCTCACTCACCCAGCACACTCACTCTTTGCCCCACTCCCCTCAGGACGGAGGTTGAGGAGCATCAAATGTAGAACCACTAGACTGAGGAACAGCTTCTACCCTGAGGCTGTTAGACTCATGAATAAATAAAAATAAAATAAAAATAAACACTGCAAAATATCACATCATGCTGATGCTGATCTGTTTTCTTGTTGCTGTGTTCATCTGTGACCATCTGCTCATACAGACTCATGTTCGTGCTGCTGTTTATAATGATGTTTTTCCACTATATTAGGGCTTAGTGTATTACTAGTTGATGTTTTTCTTAGTTAATTCTAGATGTTATTACTGTTTTTCTCTTGCATTTGTTGTTGGATGTAACTGGGACCCCGTGTACATAATCTCGTTTTCATCACATGTACCACATGTGGTGCAAATGACAATAAAGACTCTCTGACTCTGATAGCCGTAAGGGCTGCCGAAAGAGAGAAGAAAGGAGGGAGAAGGGGACAGCCCACTATGGCTGCCGGGGTAGACCGCATGAGCTGCCCTGAAACCCACTAGGGCTGTCGGGGTAGCCCGCATGAGCTGCCATCAAGCCAACTTGGGCTGTCGGGGTAGCCCGCGTGAGTTGCCATCAAGCCCACTAGGGCTGTCGCGATAGAAGGCGAATGCCCTCTAGGGCTGCCGGGATAGCCGTACGGGCTGCCAAAAGAGAGAAAGAAGGGGGGGAGAAGGGGGACAAGCCCACTAGGGTTGCCGGGATAGCTCATGAGGGCTGCCAAAAGAGAGAAGAACTTTCAAGTCCACGAAAGTCGATCCATGAAGTAGCGAGAGACTACTTTAGTCTTAATACATTACTATTTCAGTCGATTGTAACTGATCCAGTATTTGAGTTTCCTGCTAAATGAAGAGGTTTTATAATTATTTTTTTTTACATTTTGTATGCTGAAATAAATCATATCCCTTAGATTTCTTCATCTTGGCCTTTACTGACCTTTTGAAATTTTTTGTGACATTTTAGATTAAAATGTTTATTACATTTATTTTTTTCATTTGATCAAAGTTGAATGATGACAAAATTATTTTTTGTCCTAAACAGTGGTGATTTTAGTCTCTTTTTGGATGTTCTCAAGCACCCCTAAATTTTAACTCGGCACCCTGGGGGAAAAAAATGATTTTTTTTAAAGAAACTCAGTTCTCAAACCTTAGATTCACCAAAAATATTGAATACATTTTGAATAAAAATGCAATGTATGATGACTCTCAAACGGGCCTGTAAAATTATGATTTTATTTTTGTAGGAGTTAAATCTTCAATTCAGTTTATTTAAATAGCACCAATTCACAACAAAGTTGTCTCAGGGCACTGAACAGAAACATTCACATACATAAAAAAGCCAATTTGTAAAATTATCTATCTAAGGAAGGGAAACACCACCTGTCAATCAATCAAGTGGGCTTGTCAGTAACTGACCAATCGGTGATCTCAATTTGCACTGACAGTAAACACCCCTCACACACACACACACCTTCAAATGGCCACTGGCTGTGTCTCAATTCAGGGATTGCATCCTCATGAGGACCCAGCCTAGCTGGGCCGAGTAGGCCACGCACTCACAAGGCCGGGTGAGCTGGACGAAACTGCTGAAATGGGACGGTCTAGCCTTCCGGAGAGCCGGCATTGAAGTGGGTGGGGCGTTCTCTTGAAATGGGTGGGAAGTGTGCGCGCTTGGTGTGTGTGTGGAAAGAGAAGGGACGCCGCAGCTGAATATATATATTAGTGTTTCTGAGTTTACTGTTTGTTAAGAACTGATTACAAATCAGCTTATTTTACACGTGCGTAGCAAGGATTTTCTGAGGGGCAATCGTTTAAAAGACAGAGTGGACCTATGAAAGGCAAGTTGCCCAGTAGCTCAAATGGTTAAGCATCCTGCGGTTGGCGCAGAGTTACTTTTCTCGAAGCTGGTTCGAATCTCACTCGGTACGGTTAAAACTTATTTTACGTTTGTCTTTTATTGGATAAAAAAATGAGGACTGAGATTAAAAAGAAGGAGTTTGTGAAACTCCCTTTTTTTTATCCAATAAAAGACAAACGTAAAATAAGTTTTAACCGTACCGAGTGAGATTCGAACCAGCTTCGAGAAAAAGCTCTCTGCGCCAACCGCGGGATGCTTAACCAATTGAGCTACTGGACAACTTGCTTTTCGTAGGTCCACTCTGGGTTTTAACAGATCGCCCTTCAGAAAATCCTTGCTACGCACGTGTAAAATAATCTGATTTGTAATCAGTTCTTCAAAAACAGTAAACTCAGAAACACTAGTATATATTCAGCTAACACATTTTTTTTGTCGTTTCTGTAGTTAAATTTTAATGAGATATATTCGCGCTGAGGTTGTTGTCAGAACGAGCTGATGACTCAACAACACGCAGCAGCCCCGACCCTGCACGCAGAAAGTCCCCCCCCGCGAAATCTCTGCTGGCGCTATGAATTCTGGGATAGCCTCCGTCTTGAAGGATTCACGAATGCATCCTCAGATTTCGACAGGAAGTAGGCCGCATTCCTCGGCCGCATGAGGAGGAGTCTTCGAATTGGGACAGTCCTCTGCGCGGGGCAATGACGTATGCGGCCGACAAATGCGCACTCATGAGGACCCAGCCCCTGAATTGAGACACAGCCACTGTGTTGTTCAAGCCAAGAGCCATTCTCAACACTGGGGGCTGAGCCCCCCCTAAAGGACATATTCTAGAATTGTCCCTGGTCCTAAAGCAGGGATTTTGAGGAGCAGCAAATTGCGGCGCACTCAGACGGGTTTCGGTAAGTTATCTTAAGCTAACACTATCAGTCAGTCAAATGAGTAATAAAAAAAGAGCTAATTTTACAACAACACATTACAGATACTGGCTGTGCAGAGGGCGTAAACAGATCTTTGAAGGGCGTGGACATCAGAACTTGTATCAGAAACCGGTCGTTCAAAACGAAAGTTAAAAATGGCAGAATTAAAAAGGGTATAATTAATTATCTAATAATTATTTTGTGTATTAAAATGAATTAATATTGTCAAGATAGCACACAGACATAACATAAAAATTTTAAAGACCTATATGTGGTCTCCTTTAATCATCTTTTTTTAACCTCATTATTATTGATTAACACCTGAATCAAATAACCTTTTAGCATTAGACCACCCGAATCTGAAGCTAATGTTAGCTTGTTCCTCTTCCGGTGTTCGCCAGCTCTGCTCGTTGCACGCGGCGATTTTGGGAGTTATCGCTGTTCCAGTCAAGACAACACAAAGTTCACCAAGTGTCTCCCGTAAATTAATCCGTAAGGAGAAGGTCCTCGCTGCTGCGAGGCTGTACAGTTGAAGCTCCGCTCCATCGCGCCAGAAGAGGGTCCCGTTGCCGCTGGTCCCTACGCCGGGGGTCCGCTCGTTTAATTTTTGACGGCTGCGCGTTGGGAGCGATCGCAAATACACTAAAAATTGAACTAAAATATAAAAATAACAATTATACTTTATTTATAAAGCCATTTAAAAAAAACACAGCTGCAACAAAGTGCTGTACACATGAAATTAAGAACATATAAACAAAAGATGAGATGAAATCATGAAAAACAACTGTCATGTGTGTGGTGATATGTCCTAGTTGGGTTGCCGTAGCTAGTATAAACTGAGCATGCGCAGTGTGTGTGTTTAGTTGTGAACTGAGCCTGACGAGACGTTAACATGTCGTGCTGTTAGCTGTTCAATAAAGCTGAGTTCGCCAAGCTACCTCGTGAGTCCACCGCCCGTTCTTCACAGAAGCAGCCGTTCATGACATGGTGTCAGAAGTGGCCGACAGGACGCCTTACTGAGTGAGTTACTGAGTTAAATGGCAAAGTTCGGTCCACCCGAATCCTTCGACTTTTCGCGCCCGGCAGAATGGCCGATGTGGCGGCGTCGCTTTGATCGCTACAGAATAGCATCAAAGTTGGACGGAGAGAGCGGAGAGGTACAAGTCAACACGCTTCTTTATGCCCTGGGAAGAGAGGCAGAGGCTATTTACGACTCGTTTGTGTACGAGAGAGTAAATGTGGCGGCTGATGAATATGAAGAAATCGAGGAGACACATCCTGAGCTAGATTACACGACGGTAATGGCGAAATTCAGCGACCATTTTGTGCCAAGAAGAAATGTTATTCACGACAGAGCTTGCTTTCATAAAAGAGTGCAGAAAGCCGGAGAGCCTGTTGAAGCATTCGTCAGAACTACAGAATAATACAGAAGTTAATACAGAAGTGGGTTGAGCCTAACCAGGGGTTGCTAGGTGAGGGGCTGGACTCAGGTTTGAGGTGATTGGCTACGGCTTGTGACGTCAATAACTGCAGGAAGTGTGAATCCAGGTGTATTTATCAAAAATAAATAAATCTACTTAGAGTAAATAAACCACTGGGTGCATTTTTTTGGCACAAGGACTGTTTTTTTATGAAGTAAATACCCAAAGTTGAGTAAAAAATACATTAAAAGGTGAATTTTGCATCTGTGGTCCCCTTTAAGCAAAGTGACAACACCAATACATTTAATCGTAACCTACTTTATTTATTTGCATGAATAATTAATAAAATTATTTTATAAACGATAGAGACGATAGAAGGCAAGTAGCACGATAGACACGTTTCTATCGTCCCCACGATATATATCGTCATATCGCCCAGCACTAGCACCCTGATGGTTGTTTGCAATTCACAGAGGGCTGAGTGATACTAGCAATAACAGCATTGTAAGAGGGGGACAGTTGAACCCGGAGGCCTCCACCTCTGTTTAATGATGGACGGTTTCTTTTCACAAAGATGGCCTCCTTTACTCCTCTCTCAAACCATTGTTCCTCTCTATCAAGGATGTGAACATCTTCATCCCTGAAAGAGTGACCGCTGGCCTGGAGATGAGTGTAGACTGCAGAGTCCTGACCTGATGATGTTGATCTTCTGTGCTGGGCCATCCTTTTGGCCAGTGGCTGTTTACTGTATTTTCCACCACACACGTCACACTTATAAGTCACATCAGTCCAATTATGTCCAATAAAGTGGAAAAATCCATAAACATTTATATTGTGGTTTAACATATGACTCCAGTGCACCCCCTACATTATTCAAACTGTTATATCAGTGATGGATCATCTGATCTGCACCAGATTTATTGTGCGTCATCTTTCAGCACTTTTACATACATTTCCATTATTTAACTTTTGACTCCAGTGCAATAATTCATAATTCAAACTGTTGTATGTCAAAGATAGACCATCCGCTCTTTTCCAGATTTATTGTGCGTCATCTGTGGCCATTTCTAAACACATTGATATGGTTGTTTAACATTTGACTCAAGTGCGCCCCCTACATTATTCCAACAGTTACACATCAGTGATACATCAAACGATCTGCACCAGATTTATTGTGCTTCATCAGTGACTACTTTTATACACATTGGTATTGTGGTTGAAAATTTTACTCCAGTGCGCCCCCTAGCTCAGTGATATATAATCCTATCTGCACCAGATTTTTGGTACTAGATCAATGAGCACTTCGAGACAAATTGGTGTTGTGGATCCATGACATCACTTAAGCCCCGCCCATTCACACAAGAAACACAAATATTAGGTGACTCTTCCAGCTTTGTCCTGTGTAACATATAAGACTGAAACTGTCTTCGCTAACTGTTGATCACCACATATGACATGTTGAAAACTAAAGCCTAACGGAAGTGCTCATCAAACAATTGCCACAAAAAAGGAAATCCCCAAACTCCTGTCTGGAAAGTCGCATTTCAGCCAAACTTAGAAGGCTTGCAGCTGAACTCATACTAATATGGGTGGAGTTTGCACTCTGGTGGATGCATGCGGGACGGCATGGGAGCGTTCACCGTTGCGACCGGGAGGCGTTGCTGGAGCTCCTGAGTTCACAGGTGATTTTAGAAGATTTGGCAAATGTGCACCCTGGCAAACGGGTGCGGGAAAGGCACGAGAGCGTTCGAGATTGCGACCGGGCAGATTAGCTGGAGCTCCACAATAAGGCCGGAGCAGCACTTTTCTGCGAGGGCCTCAATGCTGCTTGCAGCTTTAATACTTTACTTAATACATTATTGTTTTTGTCTCAACATTTTTTTAATTTACCATCTCCTCGATGACAGAGAATCTTCATCAGCTATTAATGACTCACTCGGCCTGCCATATAGTCCCCCACCTTCATTCTGCTCGCTGCTTGGAACCGTCAAAACAGCTGCACAACTCTGGCGAAATGCAGCTAATTTGACCATTAAAGTGCATTTATTAAAGGTGCAGTCTGCAGTTTCTGTAGTGCAGTCTTAAGTTTTCTAAAAATATATTTTTAACATATTTCTTCACTTTGTCACTATCTCCTGACAGACTGATGTTAGACAAAGTAATCTTTGAAAAAACTATAGTCCCCTTGCTTCTCCAGGTGTTACTAAAAGCATTTCTAAAAAGCCACAGTGACCCGCCGTTAACCAGCCAATAAAAACAGAGTTTGTAACCAGCCAATAAAAACAGAGTTTGTAATCAGCCAATAAAAACAGAGCTTGAATTTGAATCAGCCAATAAAAACAGAGCTTGAATTTGAATTTCAGCAGAGCAAGGGGGAGCAGAGCCATATATGGCTCTGAGGGGGAGGGACCAGAATGCTTTGCCTGTTGAAAATTTTTCTAAGTGCTGCGTTCTATAGAAACTGCAGACTGCACCTTTAAGTAAATGTTTGACTGAGACACACTTTTACTATAATTTCAAGCAAACGAACAATTGTTTTTAAGTGTTAATCTTGTTCAATTCTTGTTCAAGTCCTCCCGTTTACGTTCCTGACAAGTAGATATATCTGCAAACAAATCCGAAAGGCGTATCTGGAGGGCCACATCTGATTGGACAAAAAAAACAAGGCGTTATTGGCAGATTGTGTTAACCACAAACATGTCTATGGTGTTAACCGGTTCGACATTAGCGGCATCTCCATAGCTTCTCTTTCCGCCTCTTTTAACACAGAACTTCCTGTTACATTTGAAAATAAGAGCAGCATAAATGGGTAGTGGGGAGGGCCAAATGTTTGTTTTATTAATATCTAGCCATTACATTAAAAAACAAAAACATTTGGTTGTTGAATAATGTGAAAATAGTTACAATTAGGGGTGCACCGATTTCAATTTTCTGGCCGATCACCGATCACCGATTTTTAAAAAGTCTGACCTGCCGATTCCGATTTTGGCCGATACTGATTTTCAGTTGTTAAATTTATCGGTGCATCCCTAGTTACAATCGATTCATAAAGAAAGAAAAATTTTCTTTGGACTGTCTTTGGGACAAAATATGTTTTCTTTAACTTCACATTTTCTTGTTCAACCTTTTAAATCAGTCACTGCAGATGAGTGATGTCAGTTTCTGTGAGATTTCTGACACTGGTTTACTTCCTCAGCTGTCTCACATTTTAAGGGTCAGCCCATGTTTCAGCTCCTTTCACAGATCAGATCTCATAGAAGAGCACTTCTAAAGAGATCATGTGTTTTTAGCTTTTGTTTTGGGCCATTATCTCATTGAGACCAGACGTTTTGACAAATGGAGCAGGTTTCACTTCAGATGCTTCGTATTTCATTGTACCCAGACCAGACTCAAGCCAACCTGTGTCAGGTGCAGCTACAACCCAAGGACTAAAGAGAATCTTCTTGTGTTTGACAACAGATATAACGCTGTTTCTTAGAAACCTTCAGTTTAAAAAAGACCTGACGTCACTTACCTTAAGAGACAGAAAATACAGCTAGCCTATCAGTGTTTACCTTCTACATACATACGCCTATTCTCCAGAAACACCTACTTTTAGTCTGCAGAAAATCCCTTTCTCGCTCCCACGGCCGCCATTTGGCAGCTCATCGATTTTTGGCACAACACCGGCCCACATTTCTGGGTTGTCAGCGGTTACTCGTAACAAATGCGACGCGTCAGCGGTGGCGCATAATAGATGCAACGTATACGGCAAAGTGACATATTTATGGATTTTTTCATATTATTAGACAAATGTGGACTGATGGGACTTATAGGGCAGTGCGACGTGTACGGTGGAAATTACGGTAGGTTGAGGCAAACAAAGTCTGCATTTTCTGTGTCGTCTTCCAGAGGTTTCAAAAGATGTTAAGTGAAGCATAAAAGTCATTCAGTTTAAGAAGGTTGAACTTCTCCTTTAAGATGGAGTCAGACTGTTAGCATGCTTCGTAGCAAAGTGATGGCTGATGTTGTACTCTTTGAAAACTATTTCTTGGCACATCAGGAATACAGACTTTGACTGGACTTCAGTGAAAATACATGTTCTTGTCCACTCCGTATTAAACACTCGACACTCACTCACTGTCCACTTTTCTTTGAGAAGCCCATTTTTACAGAAGGGTTCATAGGGCAAAGCTAAAAAGTGAAGAAGTAATGTCCAATAAAGGCCATCTGCTGGTGAAGATTCTCAGTCATCCAGGACATGATAAAATCAAAAAAGGCGTTCAATACAGAAACAACTGGACTTTATTTGTAGCAAACAAGACGTTTCGCTTCTCATCCAAGGAGCTTTATCCGGATGAGAAGCAAAACGTCTTGTTTGCTACAAATAAAGTCCAGTTGTTCTGTATTGAACACCTTTTTTTGAATAAAGGCCATCGTGTCTGTAGTGTGCCATCTAGTGGGGAAATGTGGGCACTACAGGTGAAATGTAAAACGAGGTTTACTGGTAATAATAATATTTAATTCAGTAATAATATAATTTTATGGACGGCTTGAACTTAATGGAAGTCAAAGTGCTGAAAAGGTGTATGGCAGGCAGAAGCCAAAACATTGATACAGTACCTTTTTTTTAATATACAGTATATAATTTGGACAAGTTCGGCGAGCCAATGAAAAAGCCCAACAGTCTGTACAGTGTATATGGCTGTAGTTTGCCTTGCTCCAGACCGTCACAGGGACACAAGAGACAGACGTCTCACACCTAGAGACAATTTAGTTACCAATTAGCCTAACATGCACGTTTCAGTCTGTTCTCATAATGTCCAGCACTTTTCATGCCAGATGTCATGTTGCAGCTGTTATGGTCAATCCAATAAAATAACATTAAACACCGTCTCATACAAGATCATGTTTAAATTTGCCAAGCAGCTCATAAGATATTTTACTGACAGACAAGCAAAAACATCATCATCATCAGCCTGCGCTTTTTGGTGGCGGGTGATAAATATCAGAATACTGTATTGATGTTCTTTCAATCAAGTCAACTGTAACTTTGCTCTGCGTCCAGCTGTTTATCAGATGTTGGTCTGTGAGACTCTGAGTTTGAACCTTGAGCCATCTTAAAGACATGTTTCCTGTAGGAGTAGCACTCAGGGATGTACCTACATGTCTGTGTGTTTCAGTGACACTAGTGGAGAGCAGCCCGGCCCCCAGCGGGGTGGAACTGGTCAGCTCCTACCAGACCAGCAGAGTGGGGGACCCCACAGACCTGGTGGCCCTGGCAGAACAAGTACAGAAGGTGTGGCTCAGCGTGTTGACTGCATGAATACTTCCTGCCAAGTGTTCCTAACTCTGAACGTTTCTCAGGGAGATGATTTTGTAAAAGCCAATGCTTGCAACAAGCTGACTGTGATTGCAGAGCAGATCAGATACCTGCAGGAGCAGGCGAGGAAGGTACACGCTTCACTAGATTCACTGTCAGAGGGTTCATCTGACACGCTCACATCTGGATCATTTTCATGCACTTTGTTGCTTTTAGGTGCTGGAAGAAGCAAAGCGAGATGCTGACCTCCACCACGCTGCCTGCAACATGGTGAAGAGGCCAGGCAACATGTATTACCTGTACCAGAGGCCTTCTGGACAGAAGTACTTCTCCATCATCTCTCCACAGGTTGGTGTCATGTGAGGTCAGGTCACCTGACATGAACAGGAGACGCTCCATCTTTTCAAACATGGACTTACACTGCAAGAAGTGAAAAATGTGTTCTTTTCCTCGAGCTGCCATGTACAAGAACAACGTTCTTTTTGAGCAGGGCTCCAGTAGTCCTCAGAGGACTCATCGTCCCCTGCTGGACTGTTTGTCTCCTACCAGCACAGAGTAGTCCTCTGTTGTTACTGTAGCGTCTGATCCAGGTACTCTCCCTCCGTTGAACCTTCCATTCGCTGAATATAATTCCTCTTTTGTTAGTTCAGCGCATGAATTCTTCTTTTGACCTTGCGTGACCTTTGGCAGGTGTAGTGATGATAAAAATGCTTCAATTTCTAGGTCGTTATCCACTTGAGCTTGCATGTCCAGCTCTCTCTAATATTCTTCAAAACATTTTTTAAATGTTCTCCAGGTCTGTTTCTGTTGCTCTTGTTGATGAATTTATTATTTTATGAATTGTTCTTTCTGTACTTTAGATTTTTATATTAGCTCACCAGGTGGAGCTCTGTTTTTATATTTGAGAGCTTCTGTAAAAACTACAGATGGACTCAACTCACCCAAGAAGCAGAAAACTGTTTTGGTTTGGATCTAAAGAGCAAAACCACACTTGTAACGTGCACAAGTAAACATTTAGTGCTAAAAGCTGTTCCACATGCACGCAGGCTGCAGCATCAGACGTTCCACAGCTGATGGTTCATCACACAGCAGGACATCATGAGTGGGAGCACCGTGCTCCTGCAGACCACTCATATATCTGTCAGTGAAAACTAATAAGAAACTTGCGTTTCTACCACAGGTGGAGTTAAAAACAGTAAGATTAGAAACACGCCTCCATGTGTGACAGCAGAGAGACAGGAGGCAGTCTGACTGAAAACAAAGCCTCATTTGGGCTGGACTTCACAAAATTCTGGACTGGAATTTTTGTTAGTCCAAAAATTATTTTGGGCATATTAATGTAGGAAAATGCCACTTTTTCAAATTAAAAATCAAATTATGCCATAAAAATAAATAAATTAAAAATCAAATTATGCCATAAAAATAAATAAATTGTATATTTAATAAAACAAATTGATTTATTTTTTATGTTGAACAAAAGACCCTTCAAAAGTTCGTCTTCCATTTGATCAGGCTGATGTCTCTGAAACACGGCACTTGTTTTGTTGTTGGAGGAAGTCTTTTGAAGCAGGACTTCCAGTCCCAACAGTTCCTGACTGAACATCGTATGTTGCTGCATGTTACCAGTAACACGTATGTTGCTGCATGTTACCAGTAACACTGACAGGAAACCATGGTTCTGTTTTGTTCTCCTCCTCTGAAGGAATGGGGAGCGAGCTGCCCTCACCCGTTTCTCGGCTCGTTCAAGCTCCAGCACGACATGTCGTGGACTCCTGTGGACGAAGTGGAGAAGAGGGACGCAGAGGTGGCCGTCATGGACAAACTTCTCAAACAGCAGACGGCCCTACCTGTGTGCACCGGACCCAACTTTAAAGGCCTCGCTGAATAAAGAACTGCCAACTACAACGAAGATGATGATGAGGAAGACGGAGGACGTGTCAGTAGGGTCTGATGGGACAACCAGAAGGTTGAGCTTTCTCACTGGGTCTCTTCACGTCCAGCTCTTTTGGCACTTTACCTCCTTTTGGCACATTTTGACCTCACAAATGGTGAAGTCTGACTTTACAGCTTTGCTTTTAAACCCAAATGAACTTTGTCATTAGCTGATAACTGCACACGTCACATGGCATTTAGAAAACAAAGTGCAACTTCGCATCATCATTTGAAAAAACAATGTGCATCTGTCACCACCTGCGCTTCAGGGCGTCCTTCATTTAAAGCTGTTGATTTTATTTGTTTCCAAGAAATAAATGACAAGAATTCAAACCAAGCTACAAAGTTTAAAGATCGTTAAAGTTCATTTATTTTTGTTTGTTACGGTCAGTTAGCTTCACTTACGACTCCAAAAGTTAATCACTGGTAGATATGGTGTAGTGGTTAGGGCGTTTGACTTAGGACCCGAAGGACGCGGGTTCGCGTCCCGGCCACTACACACCTTGGGGTGTCTATGAGTGCACACCTATTTCTCCAGATCCCCGAGCGCTTTCTATGGCTGCTCACTGCACCACCTGGTAGGTGGTTGGGTTAAATGCAGAGACGAATTTCGTCTGTGTATGGGAAACATACGCAGATGACAGGAATAGACAATTATTATTATTATTATTATATAGTAGTCCCTCGTTTATCACAGGGGATCCATACCCTGAAGACCAAAGGTCTTCAAGTAGGAATAGTAGTAGTAGTAAGTAGTTATCTATATCTATATATACATATACATGTAGTCCCCGACTTACGACGTTTCAGACTTACGAACGCATCTCATAAAAAATTATTGATTTTTTTTTTATAATAAATGTACAGTACTGTACAGTCGCCAAGCACTTAGCCTATCCTAACACAGTTTTTAAAGATTAAGGAGTGAGTTGAATTGTCTCCCTCCTCCCTGGCAGGCTCCTTTCACATAAAGGGAGCTAGCTCCCTTTATGTGAAAGGGAGACAATTCAACTCACTCCATCTTTAAAAACTGTGTTAGGATAGGCTAAGTGCTTGGTGACTGTACAGTACTGTACATCTATTTATTCATAATGAAAATAAATTTAATTTTTTTATGTGATCCGACTTACGTCATTTTCGACTTACGAATGGCCCGTAGGTACGGAACAAGTCGAGGACTACCTGTGTATATATATACTGTATATATATGGCATTTTAAACCCTTCCCACTCTTGCAATATTCTAAACAATGTTTCTAAAGTCTCTAAAAGAGCACAGAATGTCATTTCAGCTCTCTGCCTCAGCTGCTCTTTGCCACCTGCAAGCGCTCTTGGCCACGCCCACTTCTCTGCTCTGCACAGTGAGCAGCTGATCAGCTGCAGGAGGAAGCCTTTTCTGCAGCTCTAGGCTGCACAAATGTGCAGCAGGTGCTAAACAATTTGAAATAATTCATTTAACATAAAAATTCAATGTTGATCATGCGGCTCGTCCATCAATCAGCCAATTGTGTGTCGTGTCCACTCTTTATTTTGAAAAACTGCAATAAGAGCGAGTCCACGATAAATGAATGGCGAAGTAGCGAGGGACTACTGTACATCCAATGATTATGGACTGGAAGTTTCACTAAAATCTGTCCAATTATACTGAAGATATTCTGCTAACACAGGTCAAAACTACGGTGGCCGAGGGGTGCAAACGCGCCGCAAGAAGAGACGCTCTGCAAACAGACGGCTGCAAATTTTAAAAAAGAGCTGCAAACAGAAAAAGCTACAACGGAAGTGCTCCAGACCACTAGGGGCAGTCGAACAAAGAACAAATCATAAAGCATATTATAGTTTTCGGAATGGCACTAGTTATTTGTGTATTTAAACTTATTTATTTTAAGAATATGTTACACGTATTCGAAACTATCTCGTAACTTATTTATTTTAAGAATATTTTACACTTATTTGAAACTATCTCGTTGTATTTGTTTTAATACTGTGCGGAAGAGGAACAATACAAGGATGCCAGGCAGTGGTCTAAGTCTTAGACTGTAAGAGATGTCTTTGGATGCGGGAGACCCGAGTTCGATCCCCAGTGTGGGAAATTTTGTGGTTTAACTTTCTTTTTTTTTAAGCCTTTTGTTTTGGATAGATCGAACCAGAGCCATATATAGAGAGAGTTCTGACACTCTTTGATGTCGCCGATAGGCGGTCATTCGTTCCAAACAACGGCTATGGAAACCTTGTGGAGCTGCGCCCTCTGGCGGCGACGGAGCGCTACTGCAGGCAGAGTCAGACTGTAAAACAGCCATGGAACAAATCGCCCCCTCCATGACCCACGTGACTTCCGCATTCCATTCTTACAACGGAAGTCTATGGAAGTGTCGCAACTCTCACTTTATATGGCTCTGGATCGAACCAAGCAACAACAAAGATGTATTTATCTATTCCACCCGATCTGGCCAAAAACAAAAGGCTTAAAAAAAGGCTTAAAAAAAAAGAAAGTTAAACCACAAAATTTCTGACACTGGGGATCGAACTCGGGTCTCCCGCATCCAAAGACATCTCTTACAGTCTAAGACTTAGACCACTGACCCAACCTGGCATCCTTGTATTGTTCCTCTTCCGCACAGTATTAAAACAAATACGACGAGATAGTTTCAAATAAGTGTAAAATATTCTTAAAATAAATAAGTTACGAGATAGTTTCGAATACGTGTAACATATTCTTAAAATAAATAAGTTTAAATACACAAATAACTAGTGCCATTCTGAAAACTATAATATGCTTTATGATTTGTTCTTTGTTCGACTGCCCCTAGTGGTCTGGAGCACTTCCGTTGTAGCTTTTTCTGTTTGCAGCTCTTTTTTAAAATTTGCAGCCGTCCGTTTGCAGAGCGTCTCTTCTTGCGGCGCGTTTGCACCCCTCGGCCACTGTACAAAACATTTGTCAGGCCTCTCAGGGCTCCTGCCTCTTTTGTCTCTATTGAGGAAGTAAAAGCAAAACTCTTGATTTCACATTTTTAATTTCAAATCAAAGTGCAGTGATGATTCTACATGAACTGTTTGAGGCTGCTCGTGTGAAGTGGACTAAATTAACGAGTTAAAATAAAGTTGTGTATAAAAGAGGTGTGTCAGCTCGTGATGCTCAGCAGGTAGGAGTTCACGTGTGGCAGCAGCTGCCAGTTGTCGGTGGCGATGTGGAAGTGCACGGCGTCCTCCTGGGCTCTGATGCTCAGCAGCACGTGGTTCTGACGGGGGAGATAAATCAGAACCCTGGACTGGTCTTGGCCGGACGGGCCTGGCAGCAGGAAGGGCAGGAGGTGTTTGTTGAGCAGCGCGTTCAGAGCGGCGCCCGTCAGCTGGCAGCAGAACAGACTGACGGCTGCGTCTCCCGCCTCCACGCTCACTTCCTCCCAGAGTTCCTGGAACAGCTTCAGTCTGCTTCCTGGAGCCCAGCAGGGCGGTGCTGGCAGAGGCAAGAAGACCTGCTGGAACGCCACGTCAACATGGGGCAGCTGGGTGTGCCACGTCAAGCCTTCTCTGCTGGTGAACATGGCGCTCACGTGGAGGCGGGTCGGGTAGGGCTGCCGGGGCTTCAGGCGCAGCTGGACCACAGGTGGCGCTCTCTCTCTGAACAGACACGGGACGCTGATGTCCTCCAGCTGCTCGTAGTGGTGGTCGGTGAGGCTGAAGTGTAGGCAGATGCTAAAGATGTGGTCGAAGCCGGGTCCAGACGCCTCCGTGTGGCTCAGCTGGTACTTCAAGGTCACTTCTGAGGCAAAGTGAGGCTCGTTGAACTGAGCTCTGTAGGTTTCCAGAGCATCGTGGAGCTCGCTCTGGTTCGAGTCGCAGCGTTTGGTTTCTTCCAGCTGTTCCGGAGCCTCAGTCAGACGGAGGATGGGTTTGTCTGTCCGGTGCACGGTTAGCGTGCTCGCCAGTCCCTCGCTCTCAGCCAGGAGACAGGACAGAGTTCTCTTCTTGACCCGACGCTCGCCTGCAGTCGGGCCCTGCTCCAGCATGGCTGCCAGCTTCTCCTGGGACAGCGTGGTGAGGAGGCTGAAGTAGAGGCGGGCGTGGTCCTGAATGTCCGTGTCTCCGTAGTGACACGCCAGGTGCTGAAGGATGTCCGCCAGAGCCACAAGCAGGGAGTCCACAGTGGGGTGAAGGAGCAAACGGCGGCAAACTCCTAGAAAGCTGTTTCCCAGACGCCAGTCAGCGCGGGCGCACAGCGAGGAGGTGATGATGCTGGTCAGCACGGTGAGGGTGCGGCGCTGGCTGATGTCTGCTTCCTCTGCCACCCGGGCCAGAACCTTCAGGTGCCAGCCAAGGTCCGGTAGGGAGAGCCGGGCCTCTGCGATCTCCTTCTGCAGGCCCCTCAGTAGACCTAAAGCCCAGCCAGACTCAGGAAGTCTCTCCTGAGTCCGGTCGGCCATGTTGATGATGTGAGGGGCCAGCGGGGGGCGCTGCAGGTAGAGCTGGCACAGCCGGTGGCTCAGACCTGAACAGAACCGCTCCATGTGGCTGAAGTAAAGCAGGACGAGGAAGGCCGCTCTGAAAAAAGTCACCACGATCTCTCTGCTGCCTCCGCTCTCTACGACACGTAGCAGCGACATCAGCTGACCGTACAGGTAGGCCAGTCCCTCCCCCGCCACGTCTCCTTCCTCCAGGTAGACCAAGCACAGCAGGCGGAGCCGAGCCAGCAGGGTGCCGCCATCGTTGAACACCGTGGGCAGAACAGCTGAAGCTAGCTGCGGGGTTAGCAGCACAGGGAGGGCCTCGCCGTCGCCGCAGCTGATTGGACGGTTCTCTGGGAAGTGCAGGATGCAGTCCAGGTAGAAGAGCTTCTCAGGTGTGCTGAGGACCGGATGCTGGGACAGGACCAGCAGCCGCTTGAGGAGGAAGGCCTCGTCTTCTGCGCTGAACAAGCTGTCAGTGAATGCACCCTTCATCAGCAGGGCCACATGAAACAGGCAAACCTGACAAGACAAGTTCATAGGTCAACAACAGGTCAAAGGTCGCACGGAGCTGCTACTAACGACGCAGCTGCTAACGATGGGTCAAAGGTCGCACGGCGCAGCTGCCAACGACGGGTCAAAGGTCGCACGGCGCTGCTAACGACTGGTCAAAGGTCGCACGGCGCTGCTAACGACTGGTCAAAGGTCACACGTTGCTGCCAACGACGGGTCAAAAGGTCGCACGGCGCTACTAACAACGGGTCAAAGGTCGCACGGCGTTGCTAACGACTGGTCAAAGGTCACACGTTGCTGCCAACGACGGGTCAAGGGTCGCACGTTGCTGCTAATGACCTTTGACCTTTGCTGGTCAAAGGTCACACATTGTTGCTAACAACAGGTCAAAGGTCGCACGGCACTGTTGCTAACGACGGGTCAAAGGTCGCACGGCACTGTTGGTAACAAGTCAAAGGTCGCACGGCGTTGCTGCTAACGACAAGTCAAAGGTCGCTCGGCGTTGCTGCTAACGACGGGTCAAAGGTCACACGGCACTGTTGGTAACAAGTCAAAGGTCGCACGGCGCTGCTGCTAACGACGGGTCAAAGGTTGCACGGCGCGGATGCTAACGACGGGTCAAAGGTCGCACGGCGCGGATGCTAACGACGGGTCAAAGGTCACACATTGCTGCCAACGACAGGTCAAAGGTCGCACGGCGCTGCTGCTAACAACGGGTCAAAGGTCGCACGGCACTGTTGCTAACGATGGGTCAAAGGTCGCACGGCACTGTTGGTAACAACAAGTCAAAGGTCGCACGGCGTTGCTGCTAACGACAGGTCAAAGGTCGCACAACGTTGCTGCTAACGACAGGTCAAAGGTCGCACGGCGCGGCTGCTAACGACAGGTCAAAGGTCGCACGGCGCTGCTGCTAACGACGGGTCAAAGGTCGCACGGCACTGCTGCTAACGAGGGGTCAAAGGTCGCACGGCGCTGTTGCTAACGACGGGTCAAAGGTCGCACGGCGCTGCTGCTAGCGACGGGTCAAAGGTCGCACGGGGCTGTTGTTAACGACGGGTCAAAGGTCGTACGGCACTGCTACTAACGACGGGTCAAAGGTCGCACGGCACTGCTGCTAACGACAAGTCAAAGGTCGCATGGCGTTGCTGCTAACGACGGGTCAAAGGTCGCACGGCGCTGCTGCTAACGCCAAAAATACACTACACACGTTACGGCTCCCCCCGCTCCGGTCCGACCTCCGCAGCAAATACGCACCCATTATAATCAATGACAGAATTTACACTGGCTCCACACGGCGGCGGCGAGCGGATGGCAGTCCGTCAAAATTTAAAAAAAATCTATTTCTGCCGGATGACGGAGATGTGCCGGAGTCAACTTTTGAAGATTACGTCGCACCAACAGGAAAAGGAATGAGCACAACATCCGTTTTTACAAAATAAAATCACCACGGGCGGACTAATCCTAGCTCTATACGGATTTATTTGTACAAAAATGCTGTCAAACTATCATTTATGACTACGCCTACAAACGCAATACAAGAAATAAATAAATAAAGTATTTTATTCTGAAATGTAATACATCACTTCCTGTTGCTCAAACCATGTCCTGTTGCTCATTTACGAGAGAAGATCAAGGCAGCAATATCTACAGTTGTTCTCCTTCTTCCACCGAATGAATTGTTTTGTTCTGACTTCATTATTTATCACTTGATTTATCGCGCGATCTCGCAATTCCCGCGCATGCGTCTCAGAGCGGCGCATCCATGCGGACCTGAGCTGAGTGGAGGAAGTGGAAATTGGACTCGCACAGCTGCGACCTGCGGAGCGGGGCGGAGCCGCATGTTGTGTATTTTTGACGTAACAGGTCAAAGGTCGCACAACGCTGCTAACGACAGGTCAAAGGTCGCACGACGCTGCTAACGACAGGTCAAAGGTCGCACGACGCTGCTAACGACAGGTCAAAGGTCGCACGACGCTGCTAACGACAGGTCAAAAGTCACATACTGCTGTCAACAAAATAGTGGAAAAGATGTCAAAGGCCTTTTTTTCAGCCTGAATTTAGAGAAACAACCTAGAATATTTTAAACATACTGTAGACTTAATTTTAAATCCAGCTTGAAACTATTATCCAATACTGTAGCTTTATTTTATTTTTAAATCTTTGCACATATGCTGTTTAATATTGCCTGCTGAAAGGTGAAAGTAGGTAATAATGCCTCTTTTAGCAAAACGTGTCATGAACCATAGTTAACGGGTTTAATCAGATCAGTATCAATCATAATATTAACCAACAAAAACGTCTCGACCTGAGCCAGTTGTAGAGATATTGAAGTAAAACTGGACATGGCAGCTGAGTTGGAACAAGAGCAAACATGAGGTCCAACATAATGTTTTCAAGCTTTTATCAACTCAACCATTAGTCAACACAGTCAAAGCTTTGCAGTCGTATACAGTACTGTATAACTCCAGGCCTGTCTCCAGACTCCCATTTGTTTCTAAACTTCTAGAGAAAATAATAGAGTCCAAGTTGAAGGGCTTCCTGGAGGATCATGCTATCCCTGAGTTATTCCAATCTGGCTTTAAACCTCTCCACAGCACTGAAACTGCCATACTGAAGGTTTTTTAACAACATCTTCTTATCCACAGACACTGGTGATTCAGTGCTGCTTGTTCTATTGGACCTTACATCCATTTTGACACGAGATCCTCATTGCTAGGTTTGAGCAGTGGGTGGGCATCACAGGGTCAGCCCTCAGTTGTCTCAGATCCTACCTCTCTGACAGACCCTTTTGTGTTTCCATCAAAGATTTTAGTTCTGCAGTGGCAGCACTTAAATGGGGGGGTTCCGCAGGGGTCCATCCTGGGTCCTCTCCTATTCTCTTTATACCTATTGCCACTTGGTGCTATTTTCCGGAAACACAACATACCTTTTCACTTCTACGCTGATGACTGTCAAATTTACTTCCCCCTAAGACACAATGGTACATGCTCTATTCAACCTCTGCTCGACTGCCTGGCTGACATCAGGGACTGGATGGCTTTAAATTTCTTAAGTTTCAATGAAAAGAAGTCTGAAGCCATGTTGTTCCCTCCCAACGACACGATCACGAACCACTGCATCAACCTTTCTGCTCTAGCCCTGTCAGAAAAACAAAAAGTCACAAATCTGGGAGTGATAATGGATCCTTCCATGAAACTCAACAGTCATGTAAACATGATCGTTAAATCCTGTTTTTTCCAGCTGAGGTGACTGTCTAAGCTGAAGCCCATATTATCCAAAAATAACCTGGAGACAGCAATACACACATTCATTACATCTAGGCTTGATTACTGCAATTCACTCCTGTTAGGTATCAGTCAGAGACCACCATTGCACGATTACAACTGGTCCAGAATGCAGCAGCCTGATTTTTAACCAGTACAGGCAAAAGAGAACACATCACACCAGTCTTGGCCTCCCTGCACTGGCTACCGGTTAATCTTCGAATCCAGTTCAAAATACTCCTGTATGTCTACAAATCACTGCGCCCCCGCCCCCCATCTCTCTGATTTGATACACCCGTATGTCCCACCACGTGCTTTGAAGTCAGCGGACCAGTTACTTCTCACAGTTCCAGGAACTCGTCTTAAGCGCAGAGGTGACAGGGCCTTCTCTGTAGCAGGACCAAGACTTTGGAACGAGTTACCTCTGCTCGTCAGACAGACCCCCTCCCTCTCTGTTTTCAAATCCTGTTTAAAGACTCACTACTATTCTGTTGCTTTCAACACCAGATGATCTGTGTTTGGTCTTTATATTTATTATCTGTGACGATTTTATGTCTATTTTTATACTTCATTTTGTATGTTGCCTGTTTGTTTGTACAGCACTTTGGTTGGCCTTGTCGCTGTTTTAAGTGCTCTGTAAATAAAATGGTATTGTATGAAATGTAGCAGGCAATAAGGGTGAAGGTTCGTTACTGTCATTTGCATCCCATGTGGTACATGAGGTGGAATGAAACAGTGTACACAAGGTCCCAGTTACAACTAAAAATAGCAAAAATATAAAGTATAAAAAAAAGATATAAAAGGATCTAAGATATATGCTAAACACTAATAATGTAATATAATATGGTTTATTAAACTGCAGCCTGAACATGAGTCTGTAGTGAGCAGATGGGTCAGAACAACAGCTTAATGAACATTCCTTCAAGGAATGCTGGGACTTCAGTTTGATGCAGGTACAGTTTATGTGTCAACAACACAGCAGCAGTTTAAAGTAAAATAACTGGATTCAGAAGGTGGTGGTTCTGCTTGATGCCTGTTTAATGTCATTTTTACTGCAAAGCTGTATCTTTTCTTTATTTATTGTTTTCCCCCAGAATTTGAGACAAAAAAAATAAATATACCATAACCCTAGTCTGTTTTCATAGAAAACTGAAACAAGACAAAACTGGAAGCTGGAAAGTTGAAGCCGCAACAGACGAGCGCCCCCTCGTGGCTAATTCCAGTAAAGGTTTAAGCCCCGCCCCCTCTATGTAAACAAGTGGGACTTTATGCCAATACAGTAGTTGTATTAATGACTGATAGAGCCATTTTTGTGTTGGCTAATGATGATTGGCTGTAGCAGCCATCTTAAAGTGGATTGACTTCAAAGAGTAATCAGTTATAGATTTTTCTAGTTGTTGTTTTTTTTTGGGGGGGGGTTGTTCTTTTGGTTGCCATTTTATTTTAATTTGTAATAAAAAAAAAGTGTATGCATTCTTTTATCATTGTC
Source organism: Garcialebias charrua (assembly GCA_038048925.1). Taxonomy (NCBI): domain Eukaryota; kingdom Metazoa; phylum Chordata; class Actinopteri; order Cyprinodontiformes; family Rivulidae; genus Garcialebias; species Garcialebias charrua. Next base: position 9,728 of record JBBPBX010011051.1, on the reverse strand, counting down.
TATTGTTGTCATCATTCTTTAGTTTGTAGACAGGTCTCTCTTGTAAAGGAGTCCCGAGGCTCAATGGGACTAACCTGTCTAAATAAAGGTTGAATGAATGAACGATGTAGATTAAAGATTATTTTGTGAAAGTTTCATTAAAATCTGGTGGTTCATGAAACATTTTGCTAACACACCCACAAGTCGTTATGTCCACTTTCCCCTTCTTGAGGCAGTAAATGTCCCTGACTGTGTTTGACACGAACCTCACTGGTTCCCAGCAGCCGCAGCAGCTGAGCTCTTAAAATGGCCGGCGGGACCCCCGGCACCATGGCGACCACCTCGGTGACTCTGTGCAGGAGAGCAGCCTGGTACAGGGGCGTGAGCAGGTAGGACTCCTCCAACAGGGAGGACAGGACCGACTTCAGCTCCTTACAGTCCGCTCCAGTGTGGAGCGTCGGCACCGAGCCCATCGGGCCCTGGACCAGGGAGGCCAGTCCAGGCCAGTCTCTGCCTTCCATCTGAACCGAGTCCTGGTCTGCTTCCCACACGGCCGACGTGTTTCCCCCCAGGAGAGCTTTGAGGTGCTCGGCCCCTGCTCCTGGTTCCTGACTCAGATGATAAACGGCATTCCTCAGCGCCACAGTATGAAGGCCCGTGTAGACCTGGTGCAGCCTGGAGGTCTCCTGCTGCCGCAGCCCACCCAGGAGCTCCAGGCGCTGGGAGAGGAGGCCGGGGCAGCAGGTCTCCACGTCCCGAAGGCAGTCGCACGCCGCGGCCCTCAGAGCGCTCTGCGGGCCGGTGCTGCTGATGTCACCGGTGTCCTGAGCAACTTCAAGCACCAGGTCCAGGAAGTCCAGGGACGCTTGGGAACGCTTGCTCACACAGGAGGAGCAGACCAGGACGCAGGTGAGGGTGACCAGGAGCTGGCAGCGGAGCTGGGTGCAGGCAGGGGGACACTGGGTGAACACGGACATCAGGTCCAGGGCCGTCTCTTCCCCGGCAGCGTCTGATGGACACAGCAGAGACGGGTACTGGCAGAGAGGAGACAACAGGAGCACCTGGAGACACACAACGTCCTCAATCAACCAAGTGTTGGAGTTTCTGAGCTTTACTGGGTTTTTCTTTGAGCCCGGGTCCAGAATGGAACAGACTGGACTGTAGACAGAACCAGGTCCAGATGTCAAACATCTTCTGGATGCTACTTTTTATCTAACAAAATGAACAGTGATGTTTCTAACCACGATGAGAGGCTGATGTGTATGGAGGGCCAAACTGACATAATATTAAATAAAAGAATAAATATATATCCGACACAAAAGAATAAATATCTAAATCAAAGTAGAAATATATATCCTACATAATAATAAATAAAAGAATAAATATCTAAATCAAAGTAGAAATATATATCCTACATAATAATAAATAAAATAATAAATATCTAAATCAAAGTAGAAATATATATCCTACATAATAATAAATAAAATAATAAATATCTAAATCAAAGTAGAAATATATATCCTACATAATAATAAATAAAAGAATAAATATCTAAATCAAAGTAGAAATATATATCCTACATAATAATAAATAAAAGAATAAATATATAAATCAAAGTAGAAATATATATTTTAATGAGAAATAAAAGCTCAAAAAATATACATGTATATGAATGTTTTGCTAGTTTTTTGATACTTTGTTTAAAAAAAAAAGTATTTCTCTCTTTTGTTTTTTTTCTCTCTTTCGTTTTCTATTGTTTAAGGAAATTCTACCATTGCTGTTCATTGGGCCTCATGCACGAACCGTTCGTACGCACAGATTTGTTCTTAAACTGTGCGTACGAGTGATTTAGGATCATTTGTGGCATTCAACAATGTTTTCGTATCCTACGATTTTTTTCAGATACGAACAAAATTTACGAGTGGTCCGGACCTGTCGTATATTTTAGGAGCGTCAGTCTGCTGTCATCCAGACGGAATTTCTCCACTAATAACTTCATATTTCGTTATTTAGAAAATATTTAGAGTTTAAAAAAGTCACGCACCACAATTGGTCTTGACAATAGGTTCTGTTTGAAGTCGAATTATATTTTTAAATGTAATAATGACTAACGGATTAAAGTATTTAAATTAAAATCAATTTGTTATCAATGCCGTTTTCTAACACTACAATATTAATATGAAGATCTCAAACTAAAACCAACTTAAATTATGAATTAATTTAAGTTTAATTCATCTCGGTAACGCAGACTTTAGGTTGACCTCCTCCTGCCGCATTCATAGCTGTCAAATAGCTCAATCAGTAAAGCGTTGCGCCGCAGTGCAGAACTTTATGGGTTCGAGTCCCACATGGGACAGCGTTTTTTTTTTCCTCCTTTTAATTCATTCCAGATTTTAAAAAACACAAGAAAACTATTTACAATACAACAAAAAATGAAGCATAAAGTATTTTTAATCTGGAATGAATAAATAATCTAAAGAAGGAAGAAAAAAAAATAGGCATACCTTGTGGGAATCGAACCCACGAAATCTTGATAACAGTGCAACGTTTTAACCAGTTAGCCACCAGTACACGTGTATATTTTAAGGTCCACATTTCTTATAAACAAACATTCTTTGGCATTAGTTGGTCATTTACTCCCATGAGTGACGCTGCTAATAAGGACAGATTTACTTTTCTCGATCAAGGAGAGCAGAACTTCAATCTCCGCACCGGTAGAGTTCTCCTTTTTTACTTTTCGCTGTCATTTTATGCACGAACACGTTTTGCCTCTGAGGCAGGAAACGTAGCCTTATATGGTGTTTTGAGGGGTGGGAATTATGTAAATGACCTCTCCGCGTGCACGCGCAGCTGTTTAGAACAGGTGGGACGCAACCCATTTACACACGTTTCCTCATGATAGAAGACTTTGTTGAATCTGACGTGGCATGTTCGTACGAACGCTTCGTACGAACAAAAGTAGGAGAAATTTAGGATAAAAATACGAACATTTTCGTGAATGAGGGCCATTGTTCTTTAGTTTTAGCAGGTCGCTTTCGTAAATGAGCCCATGAGGTTCAATAAAATTTACCTGACTAAATAAAGGTTGAATGAATGAATGAAAAATAAAAGAATAAATATATAAATCAAAGTAGAAATATATATTTTAATAAGAAATAAAAGCATAAATATATATATTCTTTTTTATTTCTCCTTACACATGCGTTTCCGTAAATAAAAATAGATATTTTGCTTTGCCTTTTTTTTTTTTGCTTCTCCCTTTTCTGCTCGATGTATTTCCGTTTGCTGTATTTATTGCTGTATCCGTGCAGGTCTGTGACAAACTGAGACCAGCTGGCCTCTCTGCCTCACAGCTGGCCTCTCTGCCTCACAGCTGGACTCACAGCTGGACTCACAGCTGGACTCTCTGCCTCACAGCTGGACTCTCTGCCTCACAGCTGGACTCACAGCTGGACTCACAGCTGGACTCACAGCTGGACTCACAGCTGGCCTCTCTGCCTCACAGCTGGCCTCACAGCTGGCCTCTGCCTCACAGCTGGCCTCACAGCTGGCCTCACAGCTGGACTCACAGCTGCCCCTCTCTGCCTCACAGCTGGACTCACAGCTGGCCTCTCTGCCTCACAGCTGGACTCACAGCTGGACTCACAGCTGGCCTCTCTGCCTCACAGCTGGCCTCAGAGCTGGACTCACAGCTGCCCTCTCTGCCTCACAGCTGGACTCACAGCTGGACTCACAGCTGGCCTCTGCCTCACAGCTGGACTCACAGCTGGACTCACAGCTGGCCTCTCTGCCTCACAGCTGGACTCACAGCTGGACTCACAGCTGGCCTCTCTGCCTCACAGCTGGACTCTGCCTCACAGCTGGACTCACAGCTGGACTCACAGCTGCCCCTCTCTGCCTCACAGCTGGACTCACAGCTGGACTCACAGCTGTCCCTCTCTGCCTCACAGCTGGACTCACAGCTGGCCTCTCTGCCTCACAGCTGGACTCACAGCTGGCCTCTCTGCCTCACAGCTGGCCTCACAGCTGGCCTCTGCCTCACAGCTGGCCTCACAGCTGGCCTCACAGCTGGACTCACAGCTGCCCCTCTCTGCCTCACAGCTGGACTCACAGCTGGCCTCTCTGCCTCACAGCTGGACTCACAGCTGGACTCTCTGCCTCACAGCTGGACTCACAGCTGGACTCACAGCTGGCCTCTCTGCCTCACAGCTGGACTCACAGCTGGACTCACAGCTGGCCTCTATGCCTCACAGCTGGCCTCACAGCTGGCCTCACAGCTGGACTCACAGCTGCCCCTCTCTGCCTCACAGCTGGACTCACAGCTGGACTCACAGCTGGCCTCACAGCTGGACTCACAGCTGCCCCTCTCTGCCTCACAGCTGGACTCACAGCTGGACTCACAGCTGGACTCACAGCTGGACTCACAGCTGGCCTCACAGCTGGACTCACAGCTGGACTCACAGCTGGACTCACAGCTGGCCTCACAGCTGGACTCACAGCTGGACTCACAGCTGGACTCACAGCTGGACTCACAGCTGGACTCACAGCTGGACTCACAGCTGGACTCTGCCTCACAGCTGGACTCACAGCTGCCCCTCTCTGCCTCACAGCTGGACTCACAGCTGGACTCACAGCTGGACTCACAGCTGGACTCACAGCTGCCCCTCTCTGCCTCACAGCTGGACTCACAGCTGGACTCACAGCTGGCCTCTCTGCCTCACAGCTGGCCTCAGAGCTGGACTCACAGCTGTCCCTCTCTGCCTCACAGCTGGACTCACAGCTGGCCTCACAGCTGGCCTCTCTGCCTCACAGCTGGACTCACAGCTGGACTCACAGCTGGCCTCTCTGCCTCACAGCTGGACTCACAGCTGGACTCACAGCTGGCCTCTATGCCTCACAGCTGGCCTCACAGCTGGCCTCACAGCTGGACTCACAGCTGCCCCTCTCTGCCTCACAGCTGGACTCACAGCTGGACTCACAGCTGGCCTCACAGCTGGCCTCACAGCTGGACTCACAGCTGCCCCTCTCTGCCTCACAGCTGGACTCACAGCTGGACTCACAGCTGGACTCACAGCTGGACTCACAGCTGGCCTCACAGCTGGACTCACAGCTGGACTCACAGCTGGACTCACAGCTGGACTCACAGCTGGACTCACAGCTGGCCTCACAGCTGGACTCACAGCTGGACTCACAGCTGGACTCACAGCTGGACTCTCTGCCTCACAGCTGGACTCACAGCTGCCCCTCTCTGCCTCACAGCTGGACTCACAGCTGGACTCACAGCTGGACTCACAGCTGCCCCTCTCTGCCTCACAGCTGGACTCACAGCTGCCCCTCTCTGCCTCACAGCTGGACTCACAGCTGCCCCTCTCTGCCTCACAGCTGGACTCACAGCTGCCCCTCTCTGCCTCACAGCTGGACTCACAGCTGCCCCTCTCTGCCTCACAGCTGGACTCACAGCTGGCTGGACTAAAGCTTCTTTTTACTCACATTTTACAAATCCCTACATCAAAATGTTCCACACAGATACTGCAAACCAGTGAAGGTCTGAGCCTTCATGAGTGGACTTACCTTGATGCTGGAGCTGGCTCGGTCATCTCGGAGCTCCCTGAGCAGCTCCGACAGGAACACTTCCGGGTTTGTCCCCGACAGGAAGCTGGACGGACCGCTGCAAAAAGAACCGACCCGCTCCGGCCACTTTGACGCCATGTCACTGAGAAAGCACACTTTGATGACGGTCAGGCGTTCATCTCATCACTCGCTGATGTTGTTGTCTGCAACAGAACACGTAAGTTCCGTGTTGGATCACGTGATCAGCAGCGTAGCGCCCCCTGCTGTCCCGGAGATTTATGACCACTGCAAATACATGAAAACAGTTGTTTTATCACACGACTAGATTAAATAGTTACTTATTAATTAGATAGATAGATAGATAGATAGATAGATAGATAGATAGATAGATAGATAGATAGACCGACCGATCGATCGATCGAAAGAGACTAATCAGAGCTTTATCACATTCATACACTGATGGGACACACATCAGAGGCAATGAGGGGTTCATTGTCTTGCCCAGGGACACTTCAGCATGTGACTGCAGGTGGATTTGAACCCCCAACTCTTGCATTGGAGGACAACTGCTCTAACCACTCAGCCACAGTAAAATACTAAAAACAGAAACATGTCTGCATTGGTTTTTGCCATGAACTTAACAGATGTTTAAAATCCCTTCGAGAGGTCAAAGTCAACAACTTTAGATCTTTTTGCAAGACATCCTAGGAAGCAGGAGCGGAGTGGGAGAAGGTCCTGTTGCCAAGCTCAGTGTGCACTGAGGGGACACTGCATGTAATAATGTCCAGTGACATGTAGGAGGAGATGTATGAGGGCAGCAGACCAAGAAGTGATTTAAAGATGAAAATGTACCAGTGGAAGAGTCTGTGGGAAGTTAATGATGTCCAGTTAACCAGTGAATACAGGGTGCAGTGGTGGGTATGATAATCACAGCCAGTTATGAATCTTAGTGCACTGTGATATATGTAGCATCCATCATGTTCAACGTGCTTGTAGTCAAGTCAAGTCAACTTTATTTGTATAGCACATTTAAAACAGGAACTGTTACCAAAGTGCTTAAAAAGATCACAGCATCAAATAAAAATAACATTATAATTACAGCATATGGAATAAAAACACAAAACATAATCAGAAACAATGAAATAGTAAAACGGATCACCCTGTGTTAAATGTGAAGATGTGTTTTCAGGAGAGTTTTAAAAGCAGAGACTGAAGTGGCCTGTCGAATAATGGCAGATTGTTCCAGAGCTTAGGGCTGAAAAGGCTCCATCTCCTCCGAGCTTCAACCTGGTGTTAGGTGCAACCAAAAGCAGCTGGTCAGATTATCTCAAAGCCTGGGAAGGAGCATAAGGATGAAGACGGTTGGAGAGGTGCGAGGCCATTGATGCACTTAAATGTCAGAAGAATTTTAGAATCTATTTTTTTTCTTCCATTTATAGATGGCCTCCCTTCACACCTTTTAGCCATCCTCTCACTCCAATATATATATATATATATATTTTATTATATATATATATATATATATATATATATATATTTATTTATTTATTTATTTTTTTTAAAGAGAGAAAGAAAGAAAAGAGAAAGTAAGACAACAAATCAACAATTATCAACCAAAAGAGCACAAGGCAAACACACCCAACCTCCGTCCACAATCCTGCAAAGCACATGACAGAACACAACAATGGAACATACATGCATAAAGACTAATAATATTCATGAGCTTGCAGTAGAATTCTATAAATACACATACCCATATCTACAAATATATATATACAGTAGTATACATACATATACTTTTATATTCATTATATATACCCATCTACATATCTACAAATATATATATACAGTAGTATACATACATATACTTTTATATTCATTTATATACCCATCTACATATCTGCATATATCTATATATACATCCCTGCATCCATTTGTGTGTGGTTGTGAGCATGCATAAGTGTATAAGGTTCCTCCAATAGAACATTTAGTAGCGACTGTGAAGCATCAGAGATCCGTCCCCCCAAAGCCCGAGGCAGACGAAGGAGCGATCAAAGCCCAAGACCCCAGGAAGGACCCCGAGCCCAGAGTCCCCAGGACCGCCCGAACAGGACGAGCCACTAGCCCACTCCCCAGATCCTACCAAGGGGAAGAACCGGACGAACCCCTACCAGCGACCACATACAATGACCCCCCGGTGTCGCCCGCGACAAATTCACAGGCCCCCGCCGGAGCCCGCTGCACCGACGTAGCCCCAGGGCCGGTCACCGAGGCCCGGGCACCGGGGACGCCCACCCCTCAGGCCCAGACCCGACCGGACCAGAGGGCACGAGCCCCACCAAGCAGCCACCAGGCCGTGCCGACAAACGCCCAACCCCAGATAGTGAGGGCCCCAAGCACGCCCGCAGGCAAGGGAACACCCACCAGGGGGGGCCACGTGGCAGGAGCGCGACACTAAGTAGCCTCGGAAGTATCAGAGAGGGGGCAGTCCAAAACCCAGCCTGACACTTAAACATTCATACACAGATATACTCATTCAGACCCACCCTCATCCTCACCCTCAGTCACAGAAAGACAAACAATAACGACATGTTCCATTCATAATCCCGATGCACACTCTATACCCCCTAGGTCCAAGACATGTACCTGCTCCCTGCGTGGGGCAGCCCACATCCAAACCCAGGAGGTAGGCCCATTCATTCTGGGGTGGAGAGTAGCAGACATCCAAGATCCGGCCCACCCCGCGCCCTGCCGACAGGACAGGACAGGACACCCGAGTCCAAGCAGCCCCAGGGGGAGCGCACTGCCAGCCCCGCCCACGGCGAACCCGCAGGCCCCGAACCCCCCCACACCCCAGCACAACCCCTGACAGCCCATCCCCAGAATGTCCGCCAGGCAACCAGGGGGGGTAAGAGAAAAATAAATAAATAATATATATATATAAATAAATACATAAATAAATAAAATCGAAATTAACAAATCAAGACCCCGACACACACACCCCCGTCCCCAAATGTACTGTTGGTGAGTGTTGTTCTAAAGTGTAATTAAAAGGGAAAGAGAAGGAGCAAAGGCTGGCATTATACCAGTTTCCCCTCCACTCCAACTCTAACCCAGGCCCTTATTGTCTAAATGCATAATGTTGAGTGAGCACAGGAATGGGGGCGAGAGTGATGTCATCCCGCCACCCATAACCATGTGCTCACTCCTTCCCTATATGTGACTTTTATGAAGATGTTTATGAATGAATGTCTAAAGTGTATATAAAATTGAGTCCCAGGTGCTCTGTACAACAGAGATGTAGAACCATTGCAGCACACCCGAGACTCAAATTCCCTACATGTATTAATTTAAGATGAAGAGGGCGGAGGTGCGTGGTGAGGGATGGGGAGAAAATATCTGCAGGAACAATGCTCCCACAGCGAGTCAGCTCCCCCGCTGACCCTGCGTACCCCCCCCCCCAGTTCGCCAAGGTCCACCCAAGGAGCGAGGTAGTGGAAACACCTCTCCGACCGCCAGGCCATTGAGCCAAGACCAGAGAGGGACACGGCCCCGAGGGCCGCCAAAGCAGAACCAACAGCCCACACCCACCAGGGCCGCCACGACCCCTGCGAACCGCAGTCAGCCCGCCGTCCAAGAAGACAAAAAAATCCCACAAGGACGACACTACCAAGAGCGCCCGCCCAACCGCCGACAGAGCCAGGAAGCACTGAGAACAGGCCCCAACCAGGGCCCGCTCACCGGCCAAGCATAGTCCAAGACCATCATCAAGGACATCCACTTGGTCCCCACCCCAGAAGAAATACTACACCCACCCTTCATATTAATAACTTTCAGAACATATAACACATTAGACACCCAGGCTGGGTTTGCCCGCCCCCTCCCATTGGCCACCAGTCACGCCCCCAGACACCCAACCCCCCAGCACATGAACCCCCAACCCACCAGCGAGCCGAGGGCCCCCGGCCAGAGCCGGGCACCAGAGCGCCAGCCAGCCCATAACCCGGCGACCCGCCCGCCAGAGCCCAAGACCCCCCGATCCCCACCAGGTCCAAGCCCGGGGATGACTCGCCCCCAGAGTCCCAAGCCCCCGGCACCCGCCCCGAAACCACCCCAGCACAGCCGGGTCACCGACCGGTGACCCATGACCGCCGCTTAGGACTGCGTACCGACCCATC
>JBBPBX010011050.1:0-56714 GCA_038048925.1 Garcialebias charrua | reverse complement strand
TTTACAGGAGTCACAAGACCAAGTGGATCATAGAGGGCAGAGACTTGACTTAACAGTTCTCTTCTGGTAAGAGGATTTGGGGTTTGCCCTCTTACTTCTTCTTTCAACAGGTCCTGACCGATGCGCATTTTCCCTTTTCTCTTGGAGAAGTTCACTGCGGCCATAACATGTAGCTTGTCATATCCAACGGTGTAACCCAGACCAAGGGCTTTGTTGTCTTTTTCAGAGAGCTGGTTAGGTAAGATCATGGTCTTCAACTCCATGTTAACTTTTCCTAACTCCTCCCTCCCACTTTGACTAGAGTAGACCCAGGGCTTCATGAAAAATCCTCCAGCTTTAAGGATCTGCTCAATGTTGGATGTGAGGAGTTTCAAGTGGTCAAGGTTATTGTGAGATGTCAAGATGTCATCGACGTAAACGTCTTCCTCTAGCACATGTTTCTCTTCTTTAAAATGTGAGAATGGGGGTAGGTTGGCAGTCTCCCGCATGGCAACTTGGGCTATACAGCCAGCGGGTTTATCTCCAATATTGACCCTTGTTATGGCAAACTCTTCTATTTCAGCCTCTTCACTGTCACGCCACAGAAACCTGTGCAGATGAACTTCTTTCTCCTCCAACCACACAGAGTTATACATTTTTTGGATATCACCAAGGGCAGCAAAAACTCCAGCTCGGAACCTCAGGAGGACCGCTCTGATCGGATTTAAGACATCAGGACCTTTAATCAGCATGTCGTTTGAACTCAGACCTCTGTACTTCTGGCTGCTGTTCCACACTAACCTCACTGGAGTAGATATGGAATGTGGATTTGGTGCAATCAGATGACTTATATACCACACTGGCCCAGTCCAGTTTTGTAGTACTTCCTTGGACAGTTTCACTGCAGCTTTGCGATCGACCATGTCATGGACTTGTGAAGCATAGGCCAATTTCCACTCTGGATCCTTTGCCAACTGTTTTTCTGTCCTGAGGAACGTAGCTTCTACTGCTTTCTTATTATTAGGAAGGGAAGCCAGATCTTCGGTCCACGGATATTTGGCATGCCAGTGAGGTTCAGGAGTGTGATGGTCACCATTCACATATGTCAAACCATTTCTCACCATCTCCATCTCTTTCTCCTCAGCCAAAGACATTTCCTTCCCTCCGGGTTGACAATTCCCACAACGACATCCTCCACATCTTGGCACACAGGCTGCTCCAATGCTTTCCCACTCCCACCACTTCAGAAAGTCTTTGCTGGTAGTGGCTGCACTGGATTGGATAAAAGGATGTTTGGGATACTGACAGGAACCTGGACATTTGCAGGTGAGTTCACTGTACTTGACTGCTGCAGTCCTCATTGACCTTGCAAAGTGTGTCTTTGATGTATGAGCCATCAAGGTAACTTCCTCAAAGAGGTCCGGATGCGTGCCTCCAATTGTCTTGCCAAGTGGTCCATCCCATAACACAAGGTCCCCGACAGAGCGAACCTTCTGAGGTACAAGTTGACCTTCTTTGTGGCTAATCAAGAGCTGGATCTCTCTAGGTCTTGTAAGGTCTTTCAGGGAGACATCTGGGAAAATCTTATGAAGCTTTGTGGCAGGAACATGCCTGTGAACTTCTGCAATCTTGTCAAGCCCATAGCAGATTAGTTGATGTGACTTCAGGGTCCCTCTTGAAGTGTTGATGCGTATCTTAAGAAGATAGCGCTTCGTTTCAATAGACACCTGCATCCCTCCAACACCATGGACCACAAGCGTTATCTCTTCACTTCTAAGATTCAGCTTACTTGCAGCTTTGTGTGTAATGTAGTTTGTGTCTGATGCCAGGTCAATGAGGGTTCCAATTTTTTGTCCATCATTAGCTGCAACGTCAAGGATCATCAAGATAACTGGATATTCATTTAAGCCACTCTCTTCTAGAAGGCCTGTCTCGGTAACAGTGGAGTTGTATGCCCTTGACACAACATTGCAGAAGGCGTCTTTACATTGCTGAGCCAGCTCAGGTGAGAGTTTGGAAAGAAACTCTTCTTGGGCTTCAGTATGTCTTTTGCTCTCCGCTTTCTCTGAACCAGATTTAGGCATTCTCTGAGACTGTGGTCTAGCGAGTAAGCAGAGAAGAAAGTGATGTTGGTCTCTACACTCTGGGTTCTTGCACAGGTAATCAGTCTTCCTACAGTAGTCACCATTATGGATTTCGAGGCATCTCTTGCAAGCACCGAGCTGCTGTACTATATCCCTCTTTTCTGATGGCTTTAAATTGATCCTAAACCTTCTGCAGAAATACAGTTTCATCTTGTGCTTTGGATCACCACAAACGATGCAGCCTGATATGTCACTGGTGTGCTTGGTTGTCTTGGTTCTAGCATATTTTAAGAACTTGGACTTCTCTTTAATGGGTTCAGTGAGGTCTTTCAGTTGATCTAATTGTTCATATATGGATTCTTGTGATCTCAAGAACGCCATAAGCTTGTCAAAGTAATTCTGATGTCCAGTTGTGCCTTTCTCAATGGCATTATGGGTGAGCCAGTCTTTCTTTAAAGTGTCTGGAAGCTTACTCTCTATGGATTTTGTTACCAGTGGATTTTTTATGGCATCTGCATTTCCTAGCTCATTTAAGTCACCAAGAGCCTTTTCCAACGCTTGGATAAGCTCTATTATTTGTCTTGGTTGGCTGTTCTTCACTGGTGGAATTGCTTGCAATTCTTCAATAATCTCAAGAGCAATGGTAGCTTTGTTCCCAAAACGATTGTCCAGGACTCTGAAAATCTCATCTGATGAGTTGTATGTTGACAGGCGTAAATCCTTTGCCACTTTCTCATCAAGACTGTCAAGCAATTGAAACTTCTTTACTTCCTTTGAACCAGATGGTTCACCTTGCTTCTGTAGAGCCTCCCATTCTTTCCTCCATCTGTAATAGTCTCGTTTACTTCCACCGAACTTTGGTAAAGCTGTGGCTTTCAGCTTTATCGCAGCTACTGGATGTAAGCTGCGGGCCAAGGCTTGTTGCTTTGTTGCGTCCTTCTTGCTTGCTGCTTCAATAAAGACAGCCTTCTGGGATACCAGTCTAGGGAGGCACACCTCTAGCTCTCTTAAACGGTAGTTGAAATCCTTTTCCTCGGCAGGTGGAGCCCAACGGTTCCAAATTTGGTTTACTTCCTTCGCCTTCTGGATCAATTTCTCCAAATGGGTGAGCATAAACTCATATGCCTCCAGAGTTGTGTCTAGCTTGATGGAAGAAACACTTTTACACTCATCCTCTGCAACTTGTAGAGCCAGGGACAGTTCCTTCTCCCCATATGTTGTCCACAAAGTCTCTCGGATAAGGAGTTTAGCTTCTTTAAGCTTTTGTTCACATTCTTGCTCCGTCTTCTCTATATCAGCTTTCTGAAGATCGCTCAGCTCCTCTGCTGCAGTTGCTAAGCACTCAGCCATATAGGCAGCCTCCACGTCCTCATTTGCCTCCATAACTTTGGAGCTCTCCAGTGCAAGCTTCTTGTAATTCACCTCCAACTCCTCCTTAGACATCTCCATGTAGGTCCTCATAATATTATTTGCAAGACGGGAGAAAAGTCTCTTAACTGTAGTCCTCTTTGCTTTGAGGTCATCAAGTGACTTTAATTCAGCCATTTTCCTCCGTTAGAAGACAGAAGATTTTAGTCTCTGGTAATAGACTACCGGTTTTTCACTGTCAAGTGTTCTATGATTTCATGGCTTCCCACACTTGAAAAGGAGGACTTAGGAGACTTCAGGATTTCACTCACAACCTTTTATTTTCACCAGTGAATGTGATTCAGTCGAGGTGACGAGGTGACGAGGTGAAAAACCTACAAACACATACAATATAAATACAAATACATACAATAAGACATTTAATTTAAGTTACTAATTTATCTTAATGACATTTGATTTAATTTGATTTAAGTTAATATATATCTACATTTATACATATATCTACATTTATACATATATCTTATCTTCCTAATCTTCCTATATACACATTTATACATTTCTTTCACAATTTTAACCATAAATTAGAGCATTAAATCATTTGAATCTGGAGGACTAAAGCAAGCAGGACTAAAATAACTTCTGCAGTCCTTTTCTTTTCTTTTCTAAACACAAACACAAAAGTTAAATTTCATCTCATTTAAGTCCTTATGGCAGCTTAAATGGCTTACCGGTAGTCCTTGTTTAATCTAAGTCCTTTCCCATGGAATGCTGTTTTGCAGATTGTTTTTTGCCTTTCTTAGCTCTGTTGCAAAACCAGCAAAATGGGTTGGTTCTTCCTTATATTTCCTGAGTTGAGGGTGCTGCTAATTAGACCAGATCGCTTTCACCTGCTGAGAAGTGCTGCAGAGCAGGATGTTTGTAGTTTCTAGTGTGTATTCATGCACACACAAATGTGTTCATGCACAAACATCTGAATCCATGAGCAGCTCAGCGCAACAGTGTCAGTCGCCTTCCTCGAGCGCAGGGCCTCGTAGAGAGGCTGCAGGAGATGGGCTGCATTGGGAATGAACCTGTTGTAAAAGTTAACCATGCCCAAAAACTCCTGCAACTTTTTAACCACCAGAGGACGTGGAAACTCTGCCACCGCCTGCACCTTGGCAGGCAATGGAACTGCACCCTGCGCGGAAATTCGATGACCTAAAAAATCGATCACCGGTAAACCAAACTGGCACTTAACCGGATTAATGATCAAGCCATGTGCATCCAAGCGCTGAAAAATTTCTTTCAGGTGCAACAGGTGCTCCTCGGTTGACGAGCTGGCCACCAAAATGTCGTCCAGATAGACAAACACAAAATCGAGGCCACGTAACACGGAGTCCATCAGCCTTTGAAAAGTCTGTGCTGCCCCCTTTAGTCCAAACGGCATGCGGAGGAACTCAAAAAGCCCAAAGGGGGTGATTACTGCAGTTTTAGGTACATCGCTGGACTGCACTGGGACTTGATGGTAGCCGCGCACCAGATCCACCTTAGAAAAAATGGAAGCACCCGACAACCGAACAGAAAAGTCCTGAATGTGCGGAATGGGGTAGCGATCAGGCGTCGTCACGTTATTTAAACGGCGAAAATCGCCACATGGGCGCCACGACCCGTCTGCTTTTGGTACCATGTGAAGGGGGGAGGCCCACGGGCTGTTAGAGCGTCTAACAATACCCAACCTCTCCATGGTACCAAACTCCTCTTTAGCGATGGCCAGTTTAACAGCGTCGAGGCGGCGTGCACGTGCGAAAACGGGCGGTCCCGTAGTAGGGATGAAATGCTCGACCCCGTGTTTAGTTTCTGAAGAGGAAAAAGCAGGTGTAGTTAAAGAGGGGAATTCTGCCAACAAACCTTGAAAAACATCTCCTGAAACTAAAACATTAGCATGAGTTAGCGGCCCAGCCCCCCCAGATACACATGGGAAAGTTGCAAAAGTTACAGCGTCAATAAGTCTGCGGTTAGCAACATCTACTAACAGTCCATGAGCACATAAAAAATCTGCACCGATAATAGGAACAGTCACTGAGGCAACAACAAAGTCCCACTCGAACTCACGACCATGGAAAGAAACTGTTGCCCGTCTAGTGCCAAAAGTTCCAATGGGAGAACCGTTAGCAGCAGTTAGCAGTGGGCCACTGCCTCGGCTTGCTAATTCAGGTCCAACAGGGTGGACCAAACTCTTCTGTGAACCAGAGTCAACCAGAAAACGACGTCCTGACAGGGAGTCTGTGACAAAGAGCAGCTCACCTCGCTCGCCAGCGCCCACAGCTGCTACTGAGCGCCGGCTTCCTCGTTTCCCGACACCCATGCACATGGTGGGATGCAGCGCTTAGCTTTGTTTGCGAACCTCCGGTGGTAGAAACACAAAGAGCTCCCCCGCCGAGTTCGCGCGCCAACAGCTGAAACCGCCGCTGGCTCCTCCATCTCCACCGTCTGCTCCGGCTCCACCGATGTACTCTGCACCGCGAACCGTCTGGTAGCCAGCAGGACCCGGTCCGCCTCCTCCGCCAAACCCCGGTAATCACCGGTAGATAAACAAGGGGAATTGGCCAAAGTAGCCCTCACTTGCGACGGAAGCTGGCGCAGGAAAATGTGAGGGAAAAGGAAACCCCCGTCGTCTGAACCAAGTAGCGACAGCATTTTGTCCATCATGTTCACAGCCGTGCCGTCACCCAAACCCGGCAGCGATAGCAGTTTATCAGCCCTCTCAGTTGAAGTCAAAGTGTACCTTCGAAGCAGAAACTCTTTGAGGGCGCCATATTTGTCCACGTGCGGCGGTGCGCGCAGCAGCGGCATGGCTTTGCGGGTTGACTGCATATCCAGAGCCGACACGACCAAGAAGTACCTGGTTTCATCTGCGTTCACGCCTCGGAGGCGAAAGAGTGCCTCGATGTGCTGGAACCACGAAACCGGGTCACTCTGCCAGAACTCCGGGAGCTTAACGCTCGCTGCAGGGGCAGAGTCGGCTTGGTTCGGCTGCAACAGCTGGGCAGACGTCCCGGCTGCGGGGTCCGACGAAGAAACAACATCCTCTTCTGATCTTGACATATTTCACGCTGGGTCACCACTGAGGCGTGTGAAGAAGGAGAAACAAACTGATATGCAAGCAGTTGCCTTTAATCCTTCGAGCGTCAAATCCAGAAACAGAATGAATGAATGAACACACGAACACTTTTACTTCTTCACCTGGTAAAACCTGGGGAGCACCTCGCTGGCTCCTCCTACTGGGTGAGAGAGATAAGGCCACATACCTCCCCAACACCACAAGACAATCTAGAATAGAAATGATTGGATCGGTTCAATTTAGAAATTATGAGACCAGTGTAGTTTATTGTACCTTGAGCAACTTTAAACTACATTGACTCTTCAACGATTGAGACTTAACAAAACGAACTGCATGTTGGCATAGTTAAATCCATATCATTCATTAACCAATGTTAATACAAAACCTTTTTGGCTGGGAGTGTTCAGAACCAAAACAATATCTCAACTAATGACAACAGTAATGACTAAACAACAAGGAAACAACGTTTCACTGCTTCGACACACTCTTGTCGTCAGATTCCAAAGTGCAACACACAAGAAAAACGGGTCTCAACTTTATGACCGAGGTCAAATTAAATCTCGTGGATTTAAACGGTTGTTAAGGTTAGTTTTTTGTTGTGGGTTTTAGGCTTAGCGTTTCTAAGTTCAAATTGGACAATGCGACTTATAGGGTGGAAATACGGTAGTTTAAACCTGATTAGTTTATTTACTAACTTGTGTTTGGACGACCTTATTATCCCATGAAGTCGGTGAGTTTGTGAGATCTTTGTCTTTTGTGGAGTCATTGAACGCCTTGTAAGGTTTGATCTGATTTCGATGTACCCATTTAGCAATTGGCTCTTTGCGGCCTTTGCTGATTTTGATTTCGTAGACGACTGAGGACACTTTGTCTGTTATCAGATGAGGTCCAGTCCACCTGGGCATTAGTTTGCGGGCGAGAGTTCCGGTCTCGGACTCTCCTTTCCCGGTTGCTGGGGCGAACGTATAGTACCAGACTCTGTCTCCCACTTGGAGTTCATTGTGAGAGGCCTTTTGGTCGTAGTACGCCTTACGTCCTTCAGCGGATTTTTCCAGGTTTTTCTGGGCGAAAGCAAAAGTGTTTCTGAGGTGTACATTCAAATCTTTGTCTTTGGCATGGCCTAACATCACCCCCCTTTGGTCATGGGGGACCACGAACACAGGTGAGGACGTCCGTCCATGGGCACAAGTTAGGATGCCACCGTTTAGTTTAAGCTGTTCGCGCAGCTGAGAGAAGACGGTACACAGGAATCGTTTAGGATTTGGCCAACGTATCTTCTTACGTTTACCTCTTTCCGTGTAATTCAGGTGTGTCACAACCGTCGGCGCAGTCGCAGGTGTGTCTGATTGTACAGACTGCGACGGGTCACTGTCGTTGTGTGTGTCTTCCCACCTCTCGACTGAAGAGGGGCTCTTTGAGTCTGTAAAAACTATGTCATTTCTGATTAGTTCTAGACACAAATGTTCCTGAACCAAGGTTTCATCAAAAGCTTGGCTGATAGCCGATTTACCTGTCCCAGGGGACAGTACAGCAACCTCGGTGTGGGGTCCTTGGATCTCCACACCTTTCTCTACCTGTGGTAGGTAATGTGAGTTTTCCCCCTTCATGTCTGATGAGGGGTCCTCGTAATCTGCAACAATGATGTCCAAGTGACTGTCAGCGTTTGGTTGACTGTCATTTTCTGGACTCAGATGCCCTTGAACCAAGGTTTCATCGAAAGCTTGGTTGATTGCCGAATTACCTGTCCCAGAGGACAGTACAGCGTCTTCGGTGTGGGATCCTTGGATCTCCACACCTTTCACTACCTGTGGTAGGCAGTGGTCAGGGAGTGCTGAATGTGTCAGCTCACAGAGGAGGTTCTCTTGTTGGGCCAGAGTTTGGTCCAACTTTTGGGTCTCTTCTGTCTCACCTGTAGTTGAAGGTTCACTTACCGGGCTCTCGTCCTCGGATGAGCAGTCCCTTGTGTCCTCTGCGGTACCTGCGGTTAGGCAGTCTGTATCGCAACTAGGAAGCACTTTTATTGGCAGGGGTTTTCTCACTGTGCTCCACATTTTCTGTTGACCATAATCTACAATCGCGCCGAAGCGGTTTATAAAATCTTGGCCAACCAGAAATGGGAATGAGTCAAGTTTAGACACGTACACCGGGTGGCGTAGTGTCATTTCGCCAATCTGCATGTGAACCATAGCTATAGCTGTTAGGGTTGTTCTCGTCTCTGCGAGACCCTGTAGCTCAATAGCACATTTCTCAAAGGGTATTTGCCTGTCAACACCGTTAGCGGCGGTCCTCAGCTCCTCGAACAGCTTGGCCGACATAATGGTTATATCAGCACTACCATCCAGGAGGGCTTCACGCTCAAGGACACCTTCCAGTGTGATAGGCAGGTAAGCTTTCTTAGCCACCCCCCTTTGTATAAAGTTACACAGAAACCTCACAGGTCTTGGCCCACGTTTCTGTTCACGTGTGACTCTGTCTGTGTACTCATGTTCACTGTCAGCATCTTGTTGGCTGTCAGCATCATGACCTTCAGGATGTTGTTGTGTGTCAGCAATTGGTTTGCTGTCAACATCCATGGCAATGTTGGTAGTAGTGTGCGCTGAGTTATTTGTGTGCTCTGAGTCTTTGTGAAAGACAGTGCTACACATCGCTCCAGGTTGGTCAATGTTGATAGTGTCATTATCAATGATAACGCCACTCATTGTATCAGGTTGGTCAAGCACAGTAACATTCAAATCTACTGACAAACTACTTACTTCCTCTGTCTCTTCCGAGCATAGAGGTGTTGGGCCATTATTCCGGGACATTCGTGACTCTTTGCCTGTCTTGAACTGTTCTGTTCGAGGCGCGGGAGGTGCAGTTCCAAGGCTCGGGGGTTTCTGTTGGGACCACGCATAGTTACATGAGTATAGGTCCTCATACTTCAATTTCTTTTGAAGTCCACCCACCGATGGACCTTGGTTTTCACCCACCTGGTTCGATCTGAACCGTTGTGGGTCTCTTAGAGAGTGAACACCTACCTTTTGTGGTTCGTTGCTTGTCTCAGATTTTTCAATCTGAGGTGCTTCAGGGGCGGGGCTCCCTTTAAACCATTTTGAGTCACTGTTCCAGCTGGTACCAACATTTCGTTGTATGTCAGTTTGAAAATCTTGTTCATTCTTGCTAGTATTATCCAACTCTTTTAACAACCGATGTAAGTTCTCTACCTCTTCTGAGGTCAGAGGACCTTTGAGACGACGGTGTTTATTCTCGCTTTCTATAGGAGAGAGAACCTCGCCTATTTTTTGCGACTGGGATACGACCTTTTGACCTGGGCACACCTCAGAGGGTGTTTTGTTTTGCATGTGAGCATCAACAGCAGTTACAGCGCACTGTTTCATCACTGATTGTTTAAACTGATGTTGTAGCTCAAGGCCTTTTATGAGACGTTTTTCTTTTTGTCGTTTGCTATTGTTGTCACTAACTGTGTGCTCTGAGTTATCCATGTGCTCTGAGTTATCAAAGACAAGGTCACTCAATGTACCAGTTCGGTCATCCTCTGTATCATTCAAGTTTTCAAACAACCAACTTATGTCCACTATCTCCTCAGAGCTTAGAGGTATGTTGCCTTTTTTCTGGAACTTCTGTGACCTTTTGCTACTCCCGGACTGTCCAGTCCGCAGTGCAGGGGCAGGGCCTTTGCTCGGTGTAGACCGCGGAGGGTCACTTAAAGAGCGGACATCCACCGTTTGTGGTTTTTTGCTTATCTCGGGCAGCTTCGTCCGAGGTGCAGGGACAGGGCGTGTGCTCGTCCTTCTCAACCATATTGGGTCTCTTAACCACTTCGGGTCATTGTTCCAGCGGGCATCAACATGTCGTGGTTTGTTAGTTTGAAAAACATGTTTTTTCTCGCCTATTTTAGGAGAGGGAGTTGATGAACTTGTCCCTTCCAGCTCCAGCGAGTGGGATTTGACCTTTTCTTGGTAATGTAGTTCACGCTCTGGTTTTGTTTTTAACCAGATCGGGTCATTGTTTTGTCTGTGAGCGTCACAAACATTTACAGCACCCCGTTGTGTTTTTAATTCGCCTAACAAACGTTCGAACTCAAGTTTTTTTCGGTGATCTTCTTCACGTTCTTGAATGTGCTTCTGCTTTAATACTTCCAGCTCTTCACGCCTTGATGCGATCAGCTTGAAAGCTTCATCATAATCGTCATATCCCATCTTTGTTTTGAAATTTCTCTAAATTAATGAGAGATGTTTGTTTGAATCAATAAGACAGTATTTATTATATTGTATGCAAATAAATGCTTTCTTAGCAGTGAGTTGTTTAACTAAAACAGCATTCTGGGTTTATTCCTGTAATCTATAAACAAGTCTTTCATTCATTCAGTACCTTTTTATTTATTTTAGGTTTTACCTTCAATGAAAAATATGGTAAGTTAAGCCTTTGTGGCCGTATCAACTTAATAGACTTATCTTTTAAAACAATTACTATTAAACCACTTAATGTTTTCTGTCTTTCACTTAACGCCTTCTTAAAGATTTCAAATAAATGCAATGTTCACACTAAAATGTTAGCAGATTTTGTTTTATTTTGCTCCAAGAGAATGTATTTCAGTTTCAATAAAACTGTTTGAGTTTTTCTGCATTTATCTGGATTGAAAAATGTAATTTTGTTTGTTATTTTAAATTTTTTATTTAAAATAAACTGGAGTCATTAATTGTACACAGAAAAATGTTAAAAATGCCATTTTTAACTAAAAGTGTACAGTTGTGCACCCCAATTCTGTTTAAAATTGAGAGATGTGAAGAGCTTAATGTGGAAATGCTCTGTTCTCCATCATTTTTTT
The DNA here is from genome assembly GCA_038048925.1 of Garcialebias charrua. Lineage (NCBI taxonomy): Eukaryota > Metazoa > Chordata > Actinopteri > Cyprinodontiformes > Rivulidae > Garcialebias > Garcialebias charrua. The sequence continues at coordinate 45,355 of JBBPBX010011050.1, read as the reverse complement.
ATTTTTATTTTTTTATTTAATTTTAAAATCAAATAAAAATTGCTGTTTTGAGTGTTATTTTAAATCTCTTCAGTATTTAAAATGAGCATAAATTGTTCGTCTGTACCTCTGTTATTCTAAAATTTTTATTTAAAATAAACAGGAATTTTTGTTTGTGTACAGAACAATTTTTTAAAGCTGGTAATTTCACCATAAAAATGCTGACTTTTCTATGATGTTTTTAAACTTTCAGTGAAATCTCCGTTTGTTCTGTGATAGTGAACTGCTTGTCATCCAAAGTGCACCTGGAAATGACGACACAAATAGGCGGGTCGACGCAGCGCGTCACCAGCTTCTGTTGAGCGAGGCGGAGCTCGCTAAACAGATACGTGACGTCAACCAATCAATCACAGCGTTCGTAGTTCATTCCAAGCATTCATTGTGAATGAAGTTTTCTTACCTTCGCCCAATACAGTGCCGGAAATGACGACAAAGTGGGCTGTCGCAACGGCGTGCGTTCCCACATCAGCGAATTAGCGTTCGCTACGAGAGTGATTGACAGCTCACAGCACTCGTTTCATCCAATCACAGCTCATAAACAGACATGCTGGACACGTCTTTCTAACGTTAGCTTGCACAGCAGACCACAACTTTATAGACTCTTAAAACAACTCCAACGCTTCAAATTAACTTCCCAAAACTCTGAAACATGGCAATCACATTTAAAACAGGCACAACTAAGCTACGCTCAGTAACCAGCACGTCAACTGTAACACGACACGGACTCTCTCGGAGCCGCGTTCAGGTCGGTTCCGTCCACTTTAAAGGAGCAGAACTCGGGTTTCAGAACCACTATCCGACACCGTTCTAACAGTTATATGCTTCTTCGACCTGCTCTAACATGTAAAATACCACAACAGCAATCTTGTAGATGTTAAATTAGCTTTCAGGTTCTATGACTCGGCGGTCATTTCAACAAAGCGTTGTACAGGAGTCCGTGCGTGAACTGGATCGGAACCAGAACCCCCACAGACCACGGCTGACAAAACTTCACCTGAATGCTTCCAACAGCGTGTAACAGAGTTGAAACGATAATAATCTCACAGCTTCAAATGATAAAAACATGCAGAATCTGCCTGCCTTGAACACTTCCAGCCAAAATTATTATCCTCAGAGTTTAAAACTTGGATCCTAATATGCAAACATGACGTTACAGTTCATGAGAGACCACAGATTTATCAATAAACTTTTAGAAAACACGTACGGCCACCAGAGTAGTAATATAGGATGAGGTCAGTTTAATGACTTACCTATATTTTAGATGTATAAATTGGCAGGGTTTAGACTGACACAAAAATACATCATTAATTAAACGAGTTCTCTCTTTTTCAGCTTAATACCAATAATTCTATACTTTAGACCAGATGTAATTCACAGGAAACGTTAAACTTATGTTGGCACAGCAGGACTGGACCATTTATTTAACATAATTGTAAATTACATCACACATTTGTACATGATTGGTTGATTATTTTTCCTATAATTAACTTCAGCACAGATGAAATATAGGAACAACAGAACAAGTGAAAGATGATATTTTACTCATTTCTGCAGGTACATTAACTTAGTTTCTGGCTTAGGAAGATAAAGGTTTAGGAGGAAGGAAATGGAGGAAAAGAAATTAAGAGTCAGGGAGTTATCTTGATGTGTTTTAACCAGAAACATGGCAGTTCTCCGGCCGATTAAAGCTACACGTTGGTACCCTTGGCAAAGCATTTGACGACTTTTTACCTCGTGAAGATGGTCAGTCTCCCTCGGTCCAGTTTGGTCAGTTCGTTTACCATTCTCAGCGTCTCCAGACGTGCGCCTTGACTCGAACCGAAAGTAACAGCAGCTCCTGGTGTTGTTCAAGATAAGACGTTCCGTAAAGGAATGTCAATAAAGTGAAGCTTTTCACAGCTTGAAATAGATTTATAACTTGGCATGTTATAAATCTTTTAACTGAATGACGTGGTCATTAGCGTGTTGACCAGACGATCATCAGTTCTTTGGGGAACCTCATGTCTTTGAAGCTCCCAGCAAACTCATCAGGAACTAACTCATTCCTTCCAAACTCTTCCAGACTCCTCCAGACTCCGAAGTGTTTCAGCCACAGCTTAGAACTTAAAGCAGGATCAAAGAGAGGAGTGAGGCTTGTCTGTTTTTCATTGGTCCGTGGACCAGTCGAGCAGTTCACTTGTGTTATCGCGACCCAAGGTTACAGCCAGCAGCAGAGGGAAATTGTTTAGGAAAAGACAGCAAGCTGGAGCCCTTTTCATGAAAAACAACAGATTAACTGTCTTCTGACTTTCTAAACAAAACCGTCCGGTCTCTGTGACCCGAGACTTCACCTTTAACACAGCAGTGAACACAGTTTAACTCTTACAGAATAACACAGCTTAAAAGCACACATCATGAAAATGACAAAAGTTATTCTTTTGATCACATTAGAATAAAATCAAAGATAGAAATAGTCTCTTTTGGTGACTATGTTCTAAGATTACAACTAATGGAATGATTTTGTAGTAAATGTCTTGCTTTACTGAAAGGTCAGTAAAGGTCATCACTGGACAGTTCAAAAACCTTAGTTTGACCCTGGGTAGGTCCACTACACGGGGCGTGCATGAAGGGTTAGGTCATGCAGACGTACAACTTACATGTAAGGAGTTGGAGAATCAAGAGCTCTGGATTCCCTTAAAACAAATCTGCAGAGTGCTGTTGGAATGTGAAGTATGTGGTCAATACAATGCAGGATGGAGAAGGTATCGAGTGGCTGGGCAAAATATCAAAAGTACCATACCTTGGGGCTCAGTGTGCATGGATGTAGCTGGACCCAAGGAAATCACGGGCAAGAAGGGAGAGAAATGCATTCTAATGCTAGTAGATTCAATGTTAGGATATGTGATAGTTAAACTAGCTAGAAAAGCTAATGGCAACAGTGTGGTTAGCATGCTGGAACAAGTCTGTGGGGCGTTAGACGTTCCAAAGGAACTGAGAACAGACAATGGGATACACTTTCGTAACACACAAGTGGATCACTGGTGCCAGACTTTTGGGGTAATGCGTGTGTATTCTCCACCTTACACCCCTCAAGCCAACGGAGTAGCCGAAAGAGCCTTAGGTTTAGTCAAAAATTGGATAGCTAAAAATGCTAATACCAAAGAATGGAACACTAAAACTGTGGAAATAGGATAGGCCTTAAATGACAGGCACCGAGCTGATAGACCCTCACCCATAGATGAGCTTAATCAACGATGGTTTACCACGCAGGAAACTGGGCGGGGCTCCAATGATAGAGAAACAGCCAGACCCTGACATTTCATTCAAGTTGGGGCAGAAGGTGTGAGTCAGAGCCCAGGATCACACAACAGCAGTTGTAGTAAGGCCCAAATACAACACCACAGACAGAGTGAAGAGACTTTTAGACAAAAACATAGTAGAACTAGTGAAGAAAGGGATCCAAGGAATAGAGCAACTGAAGCCAATTCCTAGCTAAGTTGAAACCAGAAACCGGATTATGGCCAACAAACCAAACAACATGCTCCCCTATATTAGAATGGCCACTATATGCGGGGGAGTCATCCTACGAAGAACAAGCTCAGGGCTCTCGGCGGGAAGGGCCCTGAAAACATTGGAATATGCTTAAAAAGGATACCTGTCAACAGAGAATGAAGTCAAGTGGAACGCACTGCATAACCAGTGTGTGGTCTGCTTAAAGTCTAGTGGTCTGCCCCTGAATGGGCAGGACCAGGAAAGAAGAAACCCCTCAAGCCTAAAGCAAGTAAGTCAGATGTCCAAGGTTTGCATGTAAAACCAGTAAAAGTAATGGATGCATTCATCTACGAAGAATGTAGAATTGCTGTCTTGCCTCGAACGACTATCATCACTCAATGGGATTTGAGTGGAAAAAGCCCAAGAGACTGTACCTGTGAATGGGATGGAACTACCGTAAAATGCTACGGGAGTTGCCAGGTAGACATGCAAGACGGTCAGCTGTTGCACTCTGAAAAAGAAAAGGGTTGGCAAGTGAGAAAATACTATGACCCCCTCAAATCCTTCAGAGCACAGATGGACGAGGAAAAATTTGAGGCCCCAAAACAAGCCCCAACTATATGACCAAGGGCCAAATGCGACCCCTTCAGCCCCACCTTTATATCCAGGCATAGGAGGTCACAGTGAGGGAGAACAAACTGAGCCAAGAGAGAAACCTTGGAACCCTCAAGACTTACTCGAGCAATCAGTGCAGCAGTCCTGACCATATAATCCCATAATGGGGAGAGTAAGAAACACTCCTCTCGGCACTAATCAGTTTCCACTGGTCTTTAGGGTGTTCTGGGACCCGTCGGAGATAGAAGGCGTTGAAGCGGACCAGCTACCCAGATGAGATGGACGAAGAAACTCAAAAAGGCAGCTGAAAAGGTCCCTGGGAACTAACAGCATGGGCTCAACTGATTGCAGAGGTAATCGTGAATGAAGATCTCCCACTACCTGAAGTCCCTCATGAAGCAGGGACCAGACACACAAATCTGTATTAATACACCACCAGCTTGGATGTGTGGGTAATACAGGGAGCTATACCCAAGCAAATGTCCACTGAATATCTAGTAACCCCGGAAGCCTGGGAGAGGCACGAAGTGCTGCAAATTCATGGAACGGCGGCTCAATGGGTGAACACTCCCATAAGGCCAGACTCCAGAGTTTCCGGTCAGATGATCCTTGCACCATACAAGGGAGTGTACTCCGTTGGAGCCACAGTTCAACTGATCGAGGACGGCAGAAACGATATGGAAAAGTCTCAACCGAGCAAAGCGGGGAAAAGACAAAGTGTGCTAAAATCTTGGGCCAGCAGGAGGTTCCAGTGGAGATGGAAGAAAGCGGACAAGTAAAGACAGACCGAAGGGGTGCTAGAGTCACCAATGGATCTCATCGCAACAAAAGAAAAGGTAGAAAAATGCTAACAGACGTGATAAGATGCCCATGTCACATTTGGAAAGGAAAAGACAATATAAAATCAGTCTGGTCCATTAAAACATGTTGGGTCTTGGACGAACCTGGGGTAATGCCCTATGGGCCAGGCGAGATAGATTATCTCCCCAGAACGAAAGAACAACCACGCGAAGAAGTGCAAAACGTGTTAATTCAATGATCCAGAAACGGGCCATACATACCAGCCCTAATTATTCATGGCAAGCTGGTAAAGCTAGACTGACCAATAAAATACTTTCAATCTACAAAAACAGTACGACAAACTATTATAACTCATGTGTAAAGACCTACAGGAGACGAGATCTCACCCAAGCAACGAGCAGGTTCCTCGGGTTTATAATGATAAGTGACTCAGTCGAGCTCCCATATAACCCAACCTCAATGAAAACACAGTGGATCTTTAATGTTGTTCAGATGATGGTACAGGGGCTCCAAATTAAAGTTAAGTGGGGCACAAATTATGCGGAACAGCACCAGACGGAATAATGTGAAATCTCAGTGGAATAACTGATAATCTGGGCCACAAGCCCGACCCTGAGGACAAAGATCTACCAAGGGGAATGGGACCCAGAGAAGGTGGTAGTTGAAAATACCAGACTGCCCTTGCGAATGCTGTACGACCAAATCCAGATGCCCACTCATGACTGGGAAAGGTACCCCTTACGGCTGGCCGACAGGATAAAAGTATCCTACAGAGGGTATCAGTTGGTCAGTATAACAACACAATTGGTGGAGATGGGTACACAGTATGATATGTATGCAACCGAAATGAGAGACAACCTCATGCGACAGGTAATAGAAGCATGGAACCTGTACATTGGGGAAGAGGCCTTGCTCCACAACGATGAACTCTTTGGTCCATTGCAAGGCCCCCAGCTCGAACCTTCATGCTGGGAAGTCTATCAGTGGAAATGGGTGTGGCGAGGGTTGCGACCAGACTTGCACCACCCCTCATCCCTCAGTGTGGAGCTCTATAAGGAACGAGTGATGAGAAGAAGATAAAGGGACGATTCTTTCCCACGTAGAATCCCCAACCACCCGGTTGACCCAAGGGGAAGAGATCCGAGACTGATATGTCTGCTCGAGCCCTCACCATCAAGCCCGTAAGGGAAGAAAACACTGTGGACTCAAAGTCAATCGATGAAGATACAGAAAATGTTTTGATTCAATTTAACAAAGTCGGCCCAAAAATACCAGCCTTAAAGATAGCAGAAAATATAGTATGGCTCGACAAACCAGAGTGTGACATCTCCATATGGGAAAACTGCACCAAGAACTATTTCTACACAAACATCAAATATACCAGACAGCCCCATCTGGATGAACTGCAAAAAGAATATCGCCTGAAGCCAGTACACCTACCCCACTATGAAACCCGCACATGGCCCTGTCCACCAACCTCACCATGGATATTTAACGTAGTCTACCTGACAATAGCGGGAATAAGCATCAAATTAAGATGGGGACCTAACTACCTTGAAGTGTACCAGAGTCGGTTCTTCGAAGTCTCTGTGGGAAGAATGGTGATCTGGACTACAAGCCCAGCCATGGTGAAAGCAATCCAGGGAAGGGTGAGTAGATCAGAGCGATATATCATCGAAAACCAACACCTACCTATAAGAGTACTAAGAGACCGTATAATTACACCCTATCACCACTGGTACAATCCATGGACAAGAAAAGGGTACGTAGTGCAAGTGCTGTATCAAAAACAACCATTGATAGTTTTAGTAGAAACCCTGGCGGAAAGGGGCCCCACCGTAGTGCAGTATCTCGACACACTTTACAAGGCACAACTACAGTAAAGATAATAAGGGGACCCAATTTCCAACAGAAATGGAGCTTGCAAGGACCCCAGCCTGAACCCCAAGAATGGCTGGTAACTCAGTGGAAGTGGTTGTGGAAAGGACTGCAACCTGGATTGCCACATCCCTCTCCACTATATCTGGAACTCCTCAAAGACCGAGTGACCATAGCTCATGGGCGCTCAAGAAGAAAGCCCAGGGCTGAAAGAAAAAATGACTTTTGAAAATGACCTTTGATTACTAAGCCAACAAGAATCATATCACACAGTGCTACAACAATTGATAATATTTTCAATAATATTATGGATGGTGAAATGACAAGTGGTATCTTGATGAATGATTTGAGTGATCATTTACCAATTTTCACAATTTACAAAAATGATGAAATTCCCATAAAGAAAATTATAAAACAGAAAAAAATCATAAACGCATCTAAAAAAAAACTTAGACAAATTCAAAGATGACTTAGATAAACAAAATTGGGATGATGTATATGTAGATGATGTGAATCTGTCTTACGAAAAATTTATGAATGTTCTGGAAGCTTTGTATAAAAAAATTGTGTGAAAATAATTAATGTTAAGAAAAATACCATTGAGCAACCATGGATGACTAACGGACTGAGAAATGCATGTAAAAAAAGAACTATCTATACTCGTGTTTTTTGAAGACAAGATCAATTGATGCTGAAACAAATATAAAGTGTACAAAAATAAATTAACTGGTATTATAAGAAAACATAAAAAAGAATATTATAGTGAATTACTACATAAATGTGGTGGTGATATGAGGGCAACGTGGAGAATAATGAATAATGTTCTTAAAAAACATAATAAGGTTAGTGTGGATCTTTCTCAACACTATGTTGTAAATAATGAGGAAATCTACGATCGTCAAGAAATTGTGAATGGATTTAACAATTACTTTGTAAATGTTGGACCAAACCTATCTGCTTCAATACCGAAAGTGGGGAAAAATGTAAATGACTTGATTGAGAATTGTGTGAACAGTATGGTTCTAATGGGAACTGATAAGGATGAAATAATGAATGTAGTTAAAAAAATGTACTGACAAAAAATCCAAAGACTGTGAAGAAATGGATATGATGGTGGTGAAGGAAATAATGAGTCATGTTATCGATCCCTTTACATATAGTATATGCAATTTGTCATTTTCAACTGGAGTGTTTCCTAACAGAATGAGGATAGCTAAAGTAGTTCCTCTATTCAAAAATGGTGATAAATGTATATTCAATAATTATAGACCTATATCCTTGTTGCCTCAATTTTCAAAGATTTTAGAAAAATTATTTGTGTACAGACTTGACCAATTCTTGGGTAAATACAATATTCTAAGTAACAGCCAATATGGATTTAGATCAAACAATTCAACATCCATGGCTCTTATGGAGTTTATGGAACAAGTTACTACGGCTGTAGATCAAAAACAACATTGCATGAGTATATTTGTTGATCTAAAAAAAGCATTTGACACCATTGATCATTCCATTTTACTTGACAAATTAAAACAATATGGTGTTAGAGGTCCTGCATTGCAATGGATATTTAGCTATCTGAAAGATAGAAAGCAGTTTGTTCAAATAGAAGATGTAAGATCTACTTTAGGAAATGTTTTATGTGGAGTACCACAAGGCTCTGTACTTGGACCTAAGTTATTTATTTTATATGTAAATGATTTAATGAAGGTGTCCGATGTCCTTAAATGTGTTCTTTTTGCTGACGACACTACTTTCTTTTGTGCGGGCAAAGATTTGGAAGAATTGTTTGAGTTGGTAAATATTGAATTTGTTAAATTACAAACTTGGTTTAAATTAAATAAGTTATCTTTGAACCTAGACAAAACTAATTATATGATTTTTAGTAAGAAAAAAATAACTGTTGATGTTCCTTTTAAGATTGATGGCTCTGAAATATGTAGGGTAAGCGAAGTGAAGTTTTTGGGTGTAATTATTGATGATAAGTTGTCATGGAAACATCACATAAATTCTGTAAAAACTAAACTATCAAGATCTATTGCAGTGTTGTATAGAGTTAAAGATTTATTAAATGACAAAGCAATGTATTTGCTGTACAATGCAATAATAATCCCACATTTAATTTATTGCGTTGAGGTTTGGGGTACAGCATGCAAAACTATAACCAAGCCCATTTTTATTTTACAGAAAAGAGCAATAAGGATCATCACCAGAAAGCATTATTACCATCCATCAAATGTATTGTTTAGAAAATGTAAATCACTGAAATTTTATGATCTGGTTGACTACAATATTCTCTTAATATTGTACAAGGCGCAAAACTTCACATTACCCTCAAATATCCAAACGCTTTTTGTAAAACGACAGAGCACATACAATCTTAAGGGTACTGATATTTTTGTTAAGCCAAAACATAGTACTAGTTTAAAGAGTAGGTCTACTTTAATTTATGGAATAGGTCTATGGAATGGTTTAGAAAACGATATAAAAGTTGCAAAAACAATGACTTTGTTTGAAAAAATGAATAAATTTATGTTTCTGGAAAAATATGTTTAGATTGGTTGTTTCAAATTTTATGAATGGTAAAATATGTGGATGAGTTATTTATTGTGTAATTTTTTGTTTTGATTATTGTTGTTTGAATTGATTGTTTGAATTAATTTTGTTAAAAAAGGGGCAGACATAATAAGATTTTATCTTCTTCTGCTTCCTTTCATTTCATGTAATGTTTAAATTTTTATTTAGGTGCAATTGTAAATAGTTTTTGTGTGTGTTCTTTTAAATTTTGAATTTGAAATGAATAAAGAATCTAAATAAATAAAAATAAAATAAGAACCTTTTCCAACATGATCCCACTATATCCCATATTGATTGGCACCCTTCACCAGATACAAACATCAACTTTAACAACAATTTCCTTCTGGACAAGACATCCCCCTCTCCACCTCTGTTACAAATCTTGGAATAAAAATGGACTCTCATCTTACATTTGAAAATCACATTAAGCATCTGTTTAAAACCTGCTTCTTCCATCTTCGAAACATCTCCAGACTTCGCCCATCTCTGACTTTTTCTGATGCTGAGAAACTCGTCCATGCCTTTGTCTCCTCCAGGCTCGACTACTGCAACTCCCTGTTTATTGGAATCCCTGGCAAAAACCTTCAGAAGCTTCAATATATTCAAAACAGTGCAGCAAGGATTCTGTTGAGAGTTCGTAAATTTGAACATATTACACCCATTCTCCATAACCTCCATTGGCTTCCTGTCACCTACAGAATTCAGTACAAAACTGCTCTCATTACACATCAATGCTTACACGGAACTTCACCTGACTATCTAAAGGACATTCTTGCTCCATATTCATCCACCCGTTCTCTACGATCACAGAACAGTAATTTCCTTCATATTCCTCAGACAAAATTGAGGACCATGGGAGACCGGGCATTCTGTGTGGCTGCCCCCCGCCTGTGGAACTCCCTCCATGACGACCTGATAGCTCCACAGTCACTGGTTGACTTTAAAAGCGGCTTAAAGACTTTTCTTTTTAAGCAAGCCTATTCTTCCTCCACATGATTTTATCTTTGATCTTAGTTGATAACTTTATTGATTTTATCACTTGTTTTATTTTTTTTATTTTTTTTTAAGCAAGCCTAATCTGCCTCCACATGATTTTATCTTTGATCTTAGTTTGTTTATTAAATTTGTTCATTTTTTTTTACAAAAGAAACACAATACAAGACAATCCCATTAATGATACGTACACAATGTAAAAAAAAAGAAAGGTAGCAGAAAGAAGAGTAAATCTTATTATATCTGCCCCTTTTTCCAAACAATCAGATTAAACAATAATAATCTTTCACCAGCAGTACAAAATGACTAACTCTCTAGTTTTCTAATACTAATACTAATACATAACTAATAATTGATACAATACACATTACGCTAATTCATATATATTTTTTCAACAAATTCCTTTTGATCATTTTCTTAAATGTAAACAGTGACTTGGCATTTATAACTACATTCTCCAAGCCATTCCATAATCTAATTCCCTGGATTGAGGTAGAACTTCCCTTCAAACTAGTTCTGAATTGATGTTTCTGAATTGGGGTTTTACAAACATCTTTGTCCCCTTAAGATTATAACAACTTTGTCTTTTAACAAAATTCATTTGGACATTTAAAGGTAATTCATTATTCTGAGCCCTATACAGTACATAATTGATCAAATATTATAATCAACCAAATCATGGAACTTCAATAATTTCAGTTGATAAAATAATGTACTGGATGGATGACAGTAATGTTTTCTAGTGATAATTCTTACAGCTCTTTTCTGTAATACAAAAATAGGCTTTGTGATTGTTTTACACGCTTTCCCCCAAACATCAATACAATAGATTAAGTGTGGAACAATGATTGTGTTATACAACAAATACAGAGCTTTATCATTCAATAGGTCTCTGACCTTGTATAGTACTGCAATCGATTTAGCTATTTTTATTCTTACAGAATTTATGTGTTGTTTCCATGTCAGTTTGTCATCAATGATAACACCCAAAAACTTCACCTCACTCACTCTACAAATCTCAACACCCTCAATTTTGAGTGGAACATCAACAGTTTTCTTTTTATTACTGAATATCATGTAATTAGTTTTTTCTAGATTTAATGATAATTTATTGATTTTAAACCAAGTTTGTATTTTGGTAAATTCTGTCTTTATCAATTCCAACATTTGTTCTATATCTTCACCTAAACAGAAAAATGTGGTATCATCAGCAAAAAGTATACATTTAAGGAGTCCTGACACATTTACCAAGTCATTCACATATAAAATAAATAGCTTTGGTCCAAGCACAGAGCCCTGGGGAACTCCACATGTGATATTACAGAGGTCAGATCTTACATCATTTATTTGTACAAATTGTTTCCTATCTTTCAAATAGCTAGATACCCACTGTAATGCTGGTCCTCTAATACCATATTTGTTCAGTTTTTCAAGGAGAATGGTGTGATCAATAGTATCGAATGCTTTTTTTAAATCAACAAAAATACTGACACAATATTGTTTTTGATCGACAGCAGTAGTTATTTGTTCCATTAATTCCATGAGAGCCATTGATGTAGAGTTTTTAGCTCTGAACCCATATTGACTGTTGCTTAACATATTTTGTTTGTCTATAAATTGATCTAGTCTGACCTAAGGACTGTTCAAGGATTACGAGAATGGATAAAGCGGCTTGTCTACAAACCCTACTGCAGGGACTTGTAGCGTTAAAAGGCTTTGCAAAGTTGTTGGTTATTTTGTATCAAGCCGGAATCAGACCATCGAGCCTAACGCATGTGATGGTCTCCCACGGGAGATCCAAATATGCTAACATGACCTGCTGGGACATCACACGAAGAAACATCTTCATGCCATGGAACCAGAGTGAGAACATTCAGAATCAGACTTTGGCCTGGAACCGAGTGAGATGAGCAGGCAATCAAGCCTTGAGGAGAAAGCTGAACAACATGCCTGAATGGTTAGCAACTTTTGATACTGAAAACCTAACCGGAGTGGCCTGGACCATCACCGACTTGCTAATTTTGCAAGACAGAGTTGTCGTCTGGACAGCAATCTTAGAAAAACATGTTAAAAGAACAATGAGATGCAACTGGATCCATCCAGACAAACAACCACCTGAATGGCAATGTGAACATGCCTGTCGACAAATATCGGGGATGGCACATCAAGGCTACTGGGATATAAAGTAATTTATCCTGCACCGCTCAAAGAGGATAGTTGTCAAGTGATTCGCCCTCGTTGGGAGTTTTGGGGCAACATCCATCTGGACTGTGACAAAGTTCCTCCAATTATCCGAAGAAACCACATAAACCAAAACCTGACCAGAATCAAAACGATCCACACAGTGAGACACAAGAAAATATTTCGACCCAATGCTACTGAGATAAGTCTGAGCAGCCCTGGTCTGAGCAGCCCAGTCCTCACCTCCTTCTACAGGTGTGCAGTGGAGAGCATCCTGTGCTCCAGCATCAACGTGTGGCATGGAGGCTGCACAGTTGAAGAGAGGAAAGCTCTGCAGAGAGTGGTGAAGGCTGCACAGAAGTCTGTTGGAGTCAGTCTCCCCACCATCACAGACATTTACACCTCCAGATGCAGGAAAAGAGCCACCTGCATCATGAAAGACCTCACTCATCCAGCACACTCACTCTTTGCCCCACTCCCCTCAGGACGGAGGTTGAGGAGCATCAAGTGTAGAACCACTAGACTGAGGAACAGCTTCTACCCTGAGGCTGTTAGACTCATGAATAAATAAAAATAAAATAAAAAATAAACACTGCAAAATATCACATCATACTGATGCTGATCTGTTTTCTTGTTGCTGTATTCATCTGTGTTCATCTGTGACCATCTGCTCATACAAACTCATGTTCGTGCTGCTGTTTATTCCCACTATATTAAGCTTAGTGTATTACTAGTTGATGCTTTTCTTAGTTAGTTCTAGATGTTATTACTGTTTTTCTCTTTCATTTGTTGTTGGATGTAACTGGGACCTCGTGTACATAATCTCGTTTTCATCTCATGTACCACATGCGGTGCAAATGACAATAAAGACTCTCTGACTCTCTGACTCTGACTCTGATAAGACCTAAAATACATCCCACGGGAGGAACAACTCCTCCATGGTGGACACACACACTGCCACCTCCAGTGGATATAGCAGGAGATATAGGCATAGGCCCATCTGTCAGACACTATGTATACCCCAAACATGACACAAAAAAGGCACAGGCCTACAAGGAGCATTGAAAAAAAAACAAAATGAAGAAGCTCCCAGTTTGTTTTTGGAACCTGTATGTTGAGTGCAAATCTCAAAATTACTTGCCAATAACACTAGTTAAGAATCAGAGATATTATTATTGGAGTTGGGCAGCTATAATTCATCCTGCTAATGCTTGGCACGAAGAATGGTAAAACATGATACTACTACCATGGGTCTGGATAGCCCTAGAGCTACCCCATTTTGAAGGCGACTTTGTAGAAGGGTATACTAGGACTCACACAGGCCTAATGGGGCCATATTATTCTAACATGTACGTGCAAAGACTACCTAAACCAGATGAACTCCTTAATGCACCAAAAGGTGATTTTAATAAAATTGACAAATGTGTAGCTGAACGAATTTTTCTTAGCCTCAATAATTCAGTGTGGGAGAGTAGCGGAGCATCCCTAAAAACATACAAAAACATAAACTTTGCAACAAGAGGAAACCACACCCTGGACCAGGTTTACACCACCATGAAAAATTCCTACAGAGCCATCCCCCTCCCCCACATTGGTGCTTCTGACCATATCTGTGTTATGCTAAAGCCAGCATACAGGCCACTGGTGAAAGTCACAAAACCAGTCCGCAAGCAGATACGAGTGTGGCCAGAGGGGTCTTCAGAGGCACTCCAGGACTGTTTTGACACCACAGATTGGAGTATGTTCAAAGAAGCTGCTACCACAAACAACACCACATGTCTCCAGGAGTACTCAGACACTGTATGTTCATACATCACCAAGTGCATTGATGATGTAACCAACCTTAAAACCATCACTGTTCGGGCTAACCAGAAGCCATGGCTGACAGCTGAGGTTCACAGACTCATGAAAGCCAGGAATGCTGCCTTCAAAGCGGGAGATCAGGTGGGCCTGAGGGCAGCCAGAAACAACCTGGACCGGGGCATCAGAAAGGCAAAGAGGCAGTATTCTGGGAAAATAGCTCACCGTTTCAAGGACAGCAGGGATACACGCAGTCTGTGGCAGGGAATACAGACCATCACAAACTACAAACCACCCCCCCAGACCTGTGACAGCTCAGCCTCTGCGCTGAATGAACTGAATGAGTTCTTTGCTCGGTTCGAGGCAAGTAACAGCACACCAGCACATAAACTCCCCCCCTCTCCTGATGGCCAGGTGCTGACGCTGTCCTCAGACAGCGTAAGGCGATCATTCATCAAGATTAACGCCCGGAAGGCCTCTGGTCCTGACAACATACCTGGTCGTGTGCTGAAGGACTGTGCAGGGGAACTCGCAGCGGTCTTCACGGACATCTTTAACATCTCACTGAGCCAGGCCATCGTCCCCACCTGTTTCAAAGCCACCACCATCATCCCTGTCCCAAAGAAGGCAACGCCCGCATGCCTCAATGACTATCGCCCAGTAGCACTCACCCCCATCCTGATGAAGTGCTTTGAACGGCTAGTCATGAAAAGCATCACATCTGTCCTCCCTGCCTCCCTGGATCCCTTCCAATTTGCATACCGACCTAATCGCTCAACCGACGATGCCATCTCCTCTGCCCTCCACACAGCTCTCACACATCTGGACACGAAGGACTCTTATGTTAGAATGTTGTTCATCGACTTCAGCTCGGCATTTAACACCATCATCCCCCAACAGCTCATCCTTAAACTGGACAGTCTGGGGCTGAACACCTCAATGTGTAACTGGCTGCTAGACTTCCTGACCGGGAGACCACAGACAGTGCGGGTCGGGAGTAACACATCTAGCACCATCACATTGAACACAGGGGCCCCACAAGGATGTGTGCTGAGCCCCCTTCTATTCACCCTGCTAACACACGACTGCACACCATCGTACAGCTCCAACCACTTCATCAAGTTTGCGGACGACACAACAGTGGTGGGTCTCATCAGCAACAACGATGAGACGGACTACAGGAACGAGGTGAGCCGCCTGGCCTTGTGGTGCGGACACAACAATCTCACTCTCAACGTGGAGAAGACAAAGGAGATTGTTGTGGACTTCAGGAAGAAGGATGCCCAACATGCCCCTCTGACCATCAACAGCACCGCAGTGGAGAGAGTAGACAGCACCAAGTTCCTGGGAGTGCACGTCTCAAAGGACCTGTCCTGGAGCAGGAACACTGCAGCACTGGCAAAGAAGGCTCACCAGCGTCTCTACTTTCTCCGCAAGCTGAAAAGGGCTGGAGCTTCAACCCCCATCATGAGCACCTTCTACAGAGGTGCCATAGAAAGTGTCCTGACCAGCTGCATCACTGTGTGGTTTGGTGCATGTACTGCATCCTGCCGCAAGAGCCTCCAGCGCATTGTGAGAGCAGCTGAGAAGATCGTGGGCACCTCCTTGCCCTCACTGCAGGACTTACACAGCAAACGCCTCACTCGGAAAGCCCACTGCATGGCAGGTGATCCCACACACCCACTACACAGCTGCTTCAGACTGCTGCCATCAGGGAGGAGACTGAGGAGTCTCCAGGCTCGAACCAGCAGACTGAGAGACAGCTCTGTTCATCAGGCAGTCAGGATGCTAAACACTCTGCCTGCTCTGCCCCCCCTCCCATTTGAACTGCCTTAACACTAAAACTTTCTCACACATTACCACACAACACAAAGATTTTAACACTGGACTCTGTGTCATCAAACGGGTTATTCACTAAACTCTCGGTCATGTGCTCATACAGTTTGCACTACTTCTCATACTTGCACTAATGTTTGTATTACATCACTGCCTATAATCATAATACTGTTTACATTCTCTGTTTACATTTATTAATACTGTTTACTTTTATTACTACTGCTTACATGTAATTACTACTGTTTACATTTACACTACTCTAATATCTACACCACTGCTGATACATATACAGTGTGCTCTGAACGGTCTTATTTAGGGATGCCCAATGTGCCTTACTGCATATGCCACTTTTTGCCTCTATAACAACATCAACTACTACCTCATACATATACTGTGTACATTAACTCATACGCTGCTTTGCCACTTTGCAAATGTCAATGCTAGAAACCTTTAGTTTATTTTAGTTATACTTTTTATACTCTTTTTTTATACTAGTATGCAAAAACTCAGGACAGTATTATGTTCATTAAATGTTTAATGTTTTAGTTTTAGAGTTGGTGTAAATTTTCATACTCTTATACCACTATGCAAAAAAACTCAGGACAGTGTTAGTTTTACTATTTTATGCTTATGTCTATTATTATATGTTTCAGTGTTTCAATGTTTAGATGTTTACTGTTGCACCGAGGGACTGAGAGAAACGCAATTTCGGTCCTGTGTATGTCCTGTACAGTACATATTGCAGATCTGACAATAAAGTTGACTTTGACTTTGACTTTATTTGTAGAAACAGAAAAACATGTTACTAAATCTGCAGTTATGTATGAAATATAATCTTAAAATATCATCACTGGGATCTTAACGATGTGCTTTAATCCTGTGTTAGTTTGACTGCTCCAAACATGTAACAATAATTAAAAGTAAAATTTGGCCAATAGCTCAGGTAAAAATGCTGACCTGTAGAACATTTCTACATTTTTCACTGCTTCTGTAAAGAACTCGCCATCAGACACAATCCTCTGAATAAAGTAATCTGACCTAGACTACACCATGAAGTCACAGTAGTCCTGCTCCATCAAAAACAACTGAGCTTGTACCTGTGGGACGTCTGCTTTAGTTCATAGAACTTGTATGTATTGTCAATGCAGGACTGTTTTTTTTTAAACTATGGCACAGAGGACTCCAGCATCTTCGGCACAATGTGGGCATTTCATTTTCAAAACACCATAGTCACAGCAGGTGCAGGAGAGCGTCCAGAGAAGCTCTGAGGTGTGTCCGGCTGCAGTTGATGTCTGGAGTCACAAACTGATGCTGCAGTTCAGCGATGGCCTCATATGTCTGTCTGGCTGTTTTCACATCCCCATCTGACAAACAACAAAAAAATTATTGTTACAATCTCCTCTAAACATTATCCTTTGCTTTTATGTGTAATTTTCAAGTTTTGAGTGTTTGTGTCATGACATACTTGTGCAGTGACCACACATTACTTGTCCCATCCTTCTCCAAGGACACCCACGGCTTTAGAGGATCTTTATACTGTACAGGAACTGACTGATTAACCTGAAATGATACACATTACACATTAATACAGGCCTATAGGCCTAAGTGACAAATTTCCAGATTTGTTCCCATATTTATAAACCATTTTTGGACTGAGATATGACGGTTTCCATTTATTCTGACTGAACCAAAAAAAAAAACAAAAACAGATGTACAGTACAGTACTTGATTGCAGCAGAGTAGTAACAGTTTATAGCATTAGGTTGACAGTTGTCAAAGTCAAAGTCAACTTTATTGTCAGATCTGCAATATGTACAGTACAGGACATACACAGGACCGAAATTGCGTTTCTCTCAGTCCCTCGGTGCGACAGTAAACATCTAAACATTGAAACACTGAAACATATAATAATAGACATAATACGGTGGCCCTGAGGTGCAAAACACATTAACAAATAAGGCTAAACACTTTAACAAATAGTTCTGAAACAAATTAACAAATTCTGAAACACTAACAAATTCTGAAACAAATTAACAAATTCTGAAACAAATTAACATTTTCTGAAACACTTTAACAAATTCTGAAACAAATTAACATTTTCTGAAACACTTTAACAAATTCTGAAACAAATTAACATTTTCTGAAACACTTTAACAAATTCTGAAACACTTTAACATTTTCTGAAACAAATTAACATTTTCTGAAACACTTTAACAAATTCTGAAACACTTTAACATTTTCTGAAACAAATTAACATTTTCTGAAACACTTTAACAAATTCTGAAACAAATTAACATTTTCTGAAACACTTTAACAAATTCTGAAACAAATTAACATTTTCTGAAACAAATTAACATTTTCTGAAACACTTTAACAAATTCTGAAACACTTTAACATTTTCTGAAACAAATTAACATTTTCTGAAACAAATTAACATTTTCTGAAACACTTTAACAAATTCTGAAACACTTTAACATTTTCTGAAACAAATTAACATTTTCCTGAAACAAATTAACATTTTCTGAAACACTTTAGCAAACGAGAGAATCACACGGAAAGGGAATGTCCTAACGAGGCTGACCCGGAAGTGACGACCCGGAAGTGATGACCCGGAAGTGATGACATTTCGACCCGAGATGGACAACACGCGAAAACAAACTAAAGAAAAGCGATCTTTACATGCATCCTTCACATTTAAAAGGTAAGTTATGCTGAGGGCAAAACATAAATATATGAAACATGTTTATCGTCATGATCGCGTTTTTTTCCGACCGAACATATATTCATGTAATGGCAGCGTTACTTTCTACCACAGTGTGCTCCTTTGTCTGGCGTTGGCCAGTAATAAAACCATTATGGTTTTATGTGTGGTTTATGTGTCTGTGTTTTACAATAAAACTGTGGTGATTTCTTAAAAAGTAAGTGTTGCAACGCTGCCTAAAAAACACTAACTTTTAAGGATCAGGATTACTTTATGTTTTATTCACATATATTGTGAATATTGTGACGTGTGCTGCTGACCACTTGACCAGGTCACCCTTGTAAAAGAGATCTCGATCTCAACGGGCTCTACCTGGTTAAATAAAGGTGATTGATTGATTGATCACAGATTATGCTCAGTGTTTTTTATTAGAGTGAGGATAAAGTCAGCATTTTTTTCACAATCATAGATTCTGTTTCAATTTTTGCCAAAATGTAATAATAATTAAAGCCCAACACCCACCATGTTTTCAAATTGCATCACCATTAATATTTATTAGTTTATTTAAAAATAATACAGGAGCGTTTACTTATATTGTGGAGAAATAACACTAAATGTGTTATTTCATGATTTATAGCAGATTTTAGCATGCAGCTCCGGGAAAATCTGCCCCTCTCCATATATGGGCATTCACTTGGGCATTCACGTCACCAAAGTGACGCCTTGGAGTTACAGGCGAGCAGAGGAAAAGAAAAAGGAAGCATTTTTAAATATTCCCTAAAGCTGCCTGTTGATTAATCCTGCTGTCGCTCACTCATATTCTGAGCGAGCATCCACTTAGACATACTAGTTTAATTCGTTTGATCGCGACAAATTCATTCATTTCCGCATCGACTTTTTATTCTCTCGCCCCGTGGTTGAGAAAGGCACCCAGCCTCGCAGCTGAGCTCTGCCCGCGCGTGTGCTTCCCGACCCTCCCTATGGAGATAGGACGATACCTCCCCGCAACAAGGCTGACGAGAGCAAATACACTCGAGGGAGCAAATTACACCGGCACGAGGAACTTCAAAGGTGACCAGCGGAGCGGAACCAGGAGCCAGAGACCGCGCGCGGCTCGCTCATCAGGGGCAGAATGAGAGCAGCAACAGGTCCGCAGCGGTGTTATAAAATAAATAATAAATAAAATCAGAGCGCTGGTCCACACACAAATGCACCAGGAAATATGCAGGAAATATGCAGTTTTAACGCACTCTCTCTCATAAACCTCCATGGAAACTCACTCCTACCTTCTGCCTTCTGGGTGGAGATCATGTAACAAAAGGCATGACCCTTCGGGACTCTTCGGCCAGGTTTCCGGATTCATTCGGGAGTGGGTTTTTTTTTTTTTTTAACCCTCGCCTGGCCCAAATGCAAAAATGAAAATAAAATTCATAAAATACTACAGTAATTCTCCAATATGGTGAATTGTTACTGTCACGGTGGGTGTTGTCCTTTAAAATAATAATATCAGAGAGAGTACACTGTGTTGAAACACTGATATCTGATTGCAGTACAAGTAAATAAAAACGGATAAATCATTATATTTTATGTCCTTCCTGTCTTTAGCTGCATTTGAGCACCTTTTGATGTTTAGAGCTAAATGAACAGAATGGAAAATATATTTGTTTCCTTGCTGCAGGTCAATCTGCTAGTTTCCTTAAATAGAAACTTTTTGAACTATCAGTACGTTGAATAATCAGTTGAGCTCTTATGCAAAATATATTTAAAAGGTTTTCAGATTTTTTTTAACGCATGATCTACCCTTTTTTGCTCCATACTAGGCCAAAATGCAGAAGAAGACCATCTTTTATCCAGGAAAACAAAGAGTTGTTTTCCGCAAGGGACCCCTTGGATTTATTCGTCAGGACCCCTCTCCTGAGGCCAAAATGATAAAAAATTATCCTAGTGTGCAGAACAAATCTGAGCCATAGAGAGAGGACATTGTGCGGCGAAATGTTTGTCTGCAGTTCATCAAAGAGGAGGGGATGTCACAGATGATTCAGAAGTGCTGGGAGACTAGAAGCTGCAGCAGCACCTGCTCAAGAGACAGAAATCATCATCCAGTCATACAACCACACCATCCAGTGTGCCACAGAAACATCTGGGTGAGCAACTAAGAATGTTGTATTAACAATTTTAAGATGAAAGGACAAAAATTGCCTTAAAAACTGAATATTCCTCCCAAACTGATCCTTGATTTTTTTTACAATATAATTTTTTGATTTCTCATAGTGATGGAGGAGTACGAAGGATTGGAGGCTGCAATGCTGAGCATCTCACCCTCTACGCTCCTGAAGGCCGAGATACACTTGAGCGTCCTCAGGTACGCCACTCTACGCGCGCATTTTGTGCGCATGTGTTTTGCTGCTATACTTCAGAAACTATCAGCTTTCAAACGCTCGCGTTCTCCTTGTTGTAATATGAGCAGCTGCGCACGGAGGGGACTCAACTGAGCTCGCTGATTGGTCACTTGCTGACACGCCTACTGAAATGATTGACAGCTTTCACTCAGCTCATGTAGCTCGCTGAAGACCGCGGCGGTGTTCTGATACGGTGTTTCTACTATATATGTTATAAAAAGTTCTCTCAGAAATAAAAATAATAACAGGGAGCACTTTTCCTGCAGCACACAGCCCACCAGGGATATTTAAAACATCGCACACCCAGGTAGGACCTGAATTCATTCATTTCAATCATGGAGTGAACGGAGGAAGAAGTGATTACTTGACTTTAGGCAAAAAAACAAAAGAAAAGGCCCAATCAGCGATAAAAAAGGGGAATTTATTTCATTTGTGTAACATACAAAACAGTCCGGCGCCGGGGAAGTTTATGGTCAGACACCGCGTATCGCGCACGTTAAAAAAAAGCTTTGCGCGTACATGCCCTGAGGGGCTACGCTTTTGCCTTGACGTACGTACGCTGCGTATAGGCGTATCGTGAGAACGCTCGAGTGTATCTCGGCCTTAAGTCAGAGCAGTACGCACACTATAGTTACACTTGATGAAATTCTAAAATATAATCTGCTTGTGTTTAGTCTCTCTCCCATATTTGTCTTTGTGTACACAGTGTCAGGATCAGCGGAAACAGAGTGAACCCCAGTGTCAAACAGAGCAAAGACAGGTTTTTCTTAAAGTAGGTGATTTCAGGACTGGAGTGTTATTCTCTTTTACGATGAATAACCCTCCAAAACTGAGCCTTGACCTATTGTGTTCTGGCAGAAGCAGAAGGAATAAAAGCACAACTTTTTGAGTTTCCACTAAACACCACCTGTTGTGTTCAATTGGGATTCATACAGTGACTGATACATTATCTTTATTTAGGTCCAACTGCAACGGTGTCCAGGTGTTCAGACGCATCAGGTGATTCAGAATCCTCAACAGTTAACGGTAAAGAAATGTACATTCTATTACTGAAAAGAAATCTGATGCTTTATGTTTTTAAGCTACGGTACATAAAATCATTTGTTTACTTTCTTCTGATTGTTTACAGTCCTGGCAAACACACAACAGACATCCGTGGCCCTTCCATCACAACAGACACCCGTGGCCCTTCCATCACAACAGACATCCGTGGCCCTTCCATCACAACAGACACCCGTGGCCCTTCCATCACCACTGTCATTTCTACTGAAGGAAAAAGAGAGTGCAAAGAATACAGAGTTGTTTAAAGGTTCGTTTCAACTCACCCTTAAATATCTATTTGTTGCATCAATAGCAATGTCTGGATAATTTTCACAGCTACTTCATCTGATGTTTTAAAATTATACTGAAGCCATAAATAAATAACTGAAAGATATCGCTCCTTTTCAGATTCCAGCACAAGTGCAGCTTCCACCTCTGCACAGAGAGACCTTTCCTTTGAGGACAGTGCTGAAGATGGTAAGAACTGACTGCATACAAAAAATAATTAATTTTTTTACTGAGTAGTTTGCTTTATTAACAGCATTTCCACGCTGTTTGTCAAATATTTTGTAAACAATGTGGCTAATATTTGGAACACAGTCTTTTTTTTTATGGAACCCTAATTCCATGTATTTTTATTTTTTTATGATAGTTCCCTCAGCTAAGCCGCCCTTTGCTGTCCCCCTGCCTCAACCTGACCATGACATTAACCGCTGGAGTAGTAAACTAGTAGTAGTAGTAGTAAACTAAGTAGTTTCCTGCTTACAACAATTTGCTCCTGTTTCATTGTCTGCCTGTTGTAGATCAAGTTGTAATGACTTTGACAAAACTAAGACAGAGCTTTGTAATGGATGATGTAGCACAGCTGTTGAAAACATCACGATGTCAAAAAATGAAAACTGAAAAGCTATTTGTTATTACACTTTAACAAGCTTTCACATCACTTTCATTGATTGTTTTGTAAAGACAAACGAGGTAAAACTGAAACAAATATGTTAGTTGCAAAATAATGTTTTTATTTTTGTCTGTACATTTTATTGTATGTTAACATGTAGACTGGGAGGAGACCCCAGGGAAGACCCAGGACATGCTGGAGTGGTCTGGGAAGTCTGTAAGAGTCCTCCCAGAAGAGATGGAAGAAGTTGCTGTCTGGACACTCCCTGCTCAAGCTGCTGCCCCTGTGACATGACGTAAAACCAGGAGGAAGATGATGGATGGAGTTAATATGTCTGAAGGTGATATTATGCCTTGGAGTTTAATTTTTTTAATAAAACTAAAAACTAATAAACAACTATTAAGACTGGTATTTTCTCCAAAGCAGCTTCATATGATGTGTTGTGTACGGTATGAATATTTATGTGCTTACTGCATTTTAGCTCAAGGTATTTGTGGCAGAGCTGAATCTTATTTGCAAAAAAATTCATCTATCAATGTTGGAAACATGTTTTAAAAGTAAAAGTTATGGAAGTGTTTCATCTGTTTATCTGTAAAGTATTTGTAAAAAAGAAAAGTCCAACTCCAGGTGTTCTGTTGGTGTCCATATAACCAGCGTGCAGCTCTGCAGCTCCAGGCACGTCACTGTCAGCTGAATCTGGAAGAATAAATGTACAATATGTTTTAATGAAGGTTTACAAGTACCTGTCACATAAGTACATATACTGAAAATTGCAACATTTACTCACCTGGACATAGAATCCACTTTGCCCATTGGTTAGAATGAGGTACCGGTACTTCTCATCTTCTAAGCATCTGATGTCACAATTTGGCCAACACCGAAACTGTGCAAATGACATGGAGCTATTTAGAGGACATTTAATCTCTAGGAGCTGCACAGAGTCCAAAATACCATCCAGGCTTATTACAAACTAAATACAGTAGGTGCATCCTATCATTGCAAAACACAATTAAATTAACTAATAAAAATAAAACAATTAGTATCAGCATTTATTCCACAGTATTGCAGCAGTGTGGCTGCATGACCTGCTTGTATTACACCTGATGTTTAAACTAACAGCCAGGCTCGGTGATGGAGGACTTTAAGGCTTTGGCTGAGCTCTGTCTGTGCTATCTAAAAAAGCTAAGTCTGGTCCTCTGGACATTCAAAAAACAAAACAAAGCAACAACAACAACAACAAAAACTGTTGAAACGTTTCGTCTTTCGTCCGAAAGACTTCCGGACGAAAGACGAAACGTTTCTACAGTTTTTTTTTTTGTTGCTTTGTGTTGTTTTTTGAATGTCCAGAGGACCAGACTTAGCTTTTTTTTTTTTATTTTCTACCTGGATTATTGAGCATGCATCAGGGTATCTGTCTGTGCTAATTTAAGATAAATAAGATTGTGTTCCACCTCTTTTAATAAAACGTGCCCAACGTTAGTACTGTAGATACTAAACCTCAGAGCTTTTCAGGTTGTTTTCGGGTTATTCATTGCTTCACCGTAATGTGCTGGTATAAACTAGCTAAATATGCTAGTAGAAGTAATCTGCACAGGCACTTCTTCACGTCGCCCCCATCCCTCCCTCGTCTGCAGCGGAATGATGATCTTTTTCTCTCTCTCTCTAAAATAAACTAAAAACATTTAGCCCTGGCAAACTGCTTTGGTTTCATATTTGATAAGTTACAAACTAAAATAAACAACAAGAGTCAATTTTGTTTAAGTTACTTTAGTTAGTAAGGTATTATTAAGTCTCAAACATATATGAACTTTCTTGTCTCAAACATATATAAAAAAAATCCTTCTGTTATTTCAATTGAAACTGTCTGCACAAAATACTGAACAAAATACAACACAAAAAGTAAATTACAAGTGCAGTAATCCACCCCCAAAAATAAAAAAATGTATGTTTTGTGAATGTTTGATATACCACTGTGTCTGCTTGATTGAACTCAGCCTCCTTGATGTGATGACAATTTCAGGATAGGAATCTGAGGCATCATCCACTTCTGTAAAAATAAATAACTGATCATACAGATACTGTGGAGGCGTCTTTCAGTAGATTGAAACAAGTTAAAATACTTTATTTAATGTTTACATCCACTCACCTCATTTAAAATGTGTTTTACGGCAAATAAACAATGTAATTCTGGAATATTGCCTTCCTGGTTCCCTTTTATAATGAGCCAGTTTGAATGGTCTTTCTGATCCAGGCACAGTGACCACCTCTGAGCAGTCTGGATACAACAGGATGTACGGTCCTTCTTGTATGTCCTTGTTAAACCTTCTCATTTTCTGGACACCTTGTTGCAGTATCTCGGGTGCTCCTACCTCTGGGTCTACAAATAACAGGACCATTTTCCCTCTTAGAGGTTTTAAACCAGTCCCACTTGGCACCATCAATGTTTATCTGTGACAAAGATGAGAGCAATTTAACGTATAAGAGGTAGAAAAAATCAATAAATAAACACGATACATACATATGTGTTTCTCTATGGTCTAATATTTGTGCTAGTACAGTTTCACAGTCAGCGAGTCAGGTCAGTACAGCTTACCTGCACGTTTTTTCCTTTATGTTTTCCTCTCGGACCGTAGTTAAAATCCTGACGCTCTTTGGACTTGGAGCTTCGGTACTCTTTGAAACATTTATATGATGGGCCAGGTTGTTCTGCTGAAATTAAAAAAGGTCGGTCTCAAAAATCAAAATGAGGTAACCAATAGCGCTAATATGTTTTATTCACAGGCTAATTAAAAATGCTAACATTACGCTGCACTTACGGTACTTTGTTTAGCATTGTCCGGTTGTTGAGATGTCCCCTCTCCTGCATCCATCTGCTCTGTGCCATTTAAACACTCCAAGGATCGACCGCACAAAAAACAAAACAGCTTAATAAACTTATAGGTGTCCCACAGAACGGGCAAAACGTGACTCGACTGTCGTCCATCTTGGGTCAAAATGACCGCTTCCGGGTCATCACTTCCGGGTCATCACTTCCGGGTCAGCCTCGTTAGGACATTCCCTTTCCGTGTGATTCTCTCGTTTGCTAAAGTGTTTCAGAAAATGTTAATTTGTTTCAGAATTTGTTAAAGTGTTTCAGAAAATGTTAATTTGTTTCAGAAAATGTTAATTTGTTTCAGAAAATGTTAAAGTGTTTCAGAATTTGTTAAAGTGTTTCAGAAAATGTTAATTTGTTTCAGAAAATGTTAATTTGTTTCAGAAAATGTTAAAGTGTTTCAGAATTTGTTAAAGTGTTTCAGAAAATGTTAATTTGTTTCAGAAAATGTTAATTTGTTTCAGAAAATGTTAAAGTGTTTCAGAATTTGTTAAAGTGTTTCAGAAAATGTTAATTTGTTTCAGAAAATGTTAATTTGTTTCAGAATTTGTTAAAGTGTTTCAGAAAATGTTAATTTGTTTCAGAATTTGTTAAAGTGTTTCAGAAAATGTTAATTTGTTTCAGAATTTGTTAAAGTGTTTCAGAAAATGTTAATTTGTTTCAGAATTTGTTAAAGTGTTTCAGAAAATGTTAATTTGTTTCAGAATTTGTTAATTTGTTTCAGAATTTGTTAAAGTGTTTCAGAATTTGTTAATTTGTTTCAGAACTATTTGTTAAAGTGTTTAGCCTTATTTGTTAATGTGTTTTGCACCTCAGGGCCACCGTAATATAAGCATAAAATAGTAAAACTAACACTGTCCTGAGTTTTTTTTTGTTTTTGTTTTTTTTTTGCATAGTGGTATAAGAGTATGAAAATTTACACCAACTCTAAAACTAAAACATTAAACATTTAATGAACATAATATTGTCCTGAGTTTTTGCATACTAGTATAAAAAAAGAGTATAAAAAGTATAACTAAAATAAACTAAAGGTTTCTAGCATTGACATTTGCAAAGTGGCAAAGCAGCGTATGAGTCAATGTACAGTACACAGTATATGTATGAGGTAGTAGTTGATGTTGTTATAGAGGCAAAAAGTGGCATATGCAGTAAGGCACATTGGGCATCCCTAAATAAGACCGTTCAGAGCACACTGTATATGTACCAACAGTGGTGTAGATGTTAGAGTAGTGTAAATAAATGTAAACAGTAGTAATTACATGTAAGCAGTAGTAACAAAAGTAAACAGTATTAATAAATGTAAACAGAGAATGTAAACAGTATTATGATTATAGGCAGTGATGTAATACAGACATTAGTGCAAGTATGAGAGGTAGTGCAAACTGTATGAGCACATGACCGAGAGTTTAGTGAAAACTCGTTTGATGACACAGAGTCTAGTGTTAAAAACTTTGTGTTGAGTGATAATGTGTGAGAAAGTTTTAGTGTTAAGGCAGTTCAAATGGGAGGGAGGGCAGAGCAGGCAGAGTGTTTAGCATTCTGACTGCCTGATGAACAGAGCTGTCTCTCAGTCTGCTGGTTCGAGCCTGGAGACTCCTCAGTCTCCTCCCTGATGGCAGCAGTCTGAAGCAGCTGTGTAGTGGGTGTGTGGGATCACCTGCCATGCAGTGGGCTTTCCGAGTGAGGCGTTTGCTGTGTAAGTCCTGCAGTGAGGGCAAGGAGGTGCCCACGATCTTCTCAGCTGCTCTCACAATGCGCTGGAGGCTCTTGCGGCAGGATGCAGTACATGCACCAAACCACACAGTGATGCAGCTGGTCAGGACACTTTCTATGGCACCTCTGTAGAAGGTGCTCATAATAATATGAAAATGTGGCTATAATGATAAATTCAAAGAAGTTCAAGACAAAAACAATTGGACTTTATTTATTTATTATACTATACTTTAGACTTTTTTTTTCTTCCTTGCACTTTTTAGAATTTACCATGTCCTGGATGACTGACAATCTTCACTCGCTATTAATGACTCAAACGGCCTGCCATACTTTCCCAACCTTTCTGCTCTCTGCTTGAAGCCGTCAAAACAGCTGCACCACCTCGGCGAATTTTACTATTAAAGTGCATTTATTAAGCAAATGATAGACTGACACACACCTCTTCTATTATTTCGAGCTAACAAATAATGTTTAGGTACTTTTATTGTTAAATTTCAGAGGAAAACGAGCGCATTCCTCCTTCCTGGTTCTCTCCCTCTGCACGCGCGTGGTTCTCTGTCCTCTGTTCACGGAGCACCAAGCGCGAAACTATTTTAAATAAAGCTGATTTGACCATTAAAGTATATTTATTAAGCAAACGTTAGACTGAGACACGTCTCTGCTATAATTTACAGCTAACAAATAATTGTTTAGGTATTTTTCTTCAGAGAAAGGGGCCGCTCCTCCCTCCATCTTTTTTTTTTTTCTTTTTTCAGAAAAGCCTCTCGGCTGTTGCTGAAGCTAGTCTCTGGTGTTTTTTCAGTCCAAAAACGCTCAGAGAGTTGCATGACTCACTGGAAATATGCTTAAAGTTATAAAACACTCACCATCTACTATAGACTCCAGAAGAGAAGTGGCTGTGTCAAGGCCAGTCTCCCTCCCACTGTTGGCTGGGCAGTTTGCATTTCCTGGAAGACCGACTCTTCTTCTTCTTCTTCTTGGCGGATTGCAAACAACGTTCAGGTGCATACGCCACCTACTGGAGAAGACTGAATCTCCGCCCTCCGACCTAGGAATACGCCCCCTGACCAATCAGTGACCACGCTGTGCTGATGTCATAACTGGACCCTAGAGGAACCGGACCTTTGTACCTCAGTGAGACAGGCACCAAAATAGGTCTGGTTTCACGTGAACAGGACCCTGTGGGTACACTCCATAACTAGTTGTTAACTAGTTATGAACGAGCCCGAACGAGCGCGAACAGGCCCTGTGGATAAATGGCATAATTAGTGGTGGTTAGTAAAGAGCTTAATGTAGCACTAGTACCACCAGCTGGTTAGGAGCGTTGATATTAATGATCCACCCACTGCAGGAGAACTACCCGCCCACTGCAGGAGAACTTCACGCCCACTAAAGGGGTCCTAATGTGCGCAGTGGGTACAGAAATAAACCGGTCCCATAGGAACTGGCCCAAACAAGCCCCAATGGGACCTTACAGGAACCAGACCTGTGGATAAGAGGCATTAGACCAGTCTGGTGGGTGACCAACTTAAGGAGACTGATATTGGATTTTAGGTCACTTCAGTTTTTTTAACAACAAACATGAACATGGCTGGCTGTGAGGGGCAAACACATGACATATAGTAGCTAAGACAGATGCTTAAACTGCTAAGCTTCAGCAAAAAAGAGGAAAATATTGATGAGTAGCAAAACACTAGCTAAAGTAGCATTTTTTTTTGCTGAAAGTATCAAAATGCTAGTTAAAAGTAGCAGAAAAGTAGCAGAACAGTAGCTAAAATCTCAACAAGATAAAAAAGAAAACAGATTTAAGAGAATAATGTTTAAGGGAAAGTTTCATATTTTGAAAGATATAAAACTAGCAACAAAAAAGTAAGCTGAAATTAGCACAAAATATGTAAAAAGAACAATAAAGTGGTCATAGTGTTATGATTTCAAAGGTTTACCCAGTTGGTAATGAGACCCAGAACGACACGAAGAGGTGCAAAAGTAACAGTGTTTATTATTTACAGTGCAAGTCTATATACTGTACACATGTACAGGGATCTTCTGGATTTCCTAGAAGATGAAACAAACTGTCAGAAAGGCTTGACTAAGGCTCTTTCAAGATGATTGATCTAGTTTTGTTTGTTATTTTACAGAGAAATCCTTAGTTCCTTGAGATGAATCCCAGTGAGCAAAATGAGGCAGGTAAGTGGTTGGAGGGCAAGACACGATGAGCAGAGAACTGGTCCCAGGACCAAGATGGAAACGAGGACTGGAAACACAACAAAAAACAAGGTAAGTGTCTCTCAAAGTACTGTACTCAGAAACTGGCTAGAAGCATAAATACCATGAGTAGGCATCAATGCTCCAGCGAAGAGTACTTGACTGCAGCCTTAAGTATAGGTGGAGCTCATCAGGTGGATCACAGTAAAATAGATCATTTTTCTTCCCCATAAATCAGTTATTTAAAATCTAATCTGGAATCATTCCTCCTTGTTAGACTTCAGTTGACCTGTTTAAGTTGGGCCAAATTTGTTATTATCTTTTGATTTATTTTTCATTGAAATTTAATTATTTGTTAGTTTATTTTTGGAACTGTTAAATTGAATTATTTGGTGGATTTTTGAACACCTTTGTCCTTATTTAAGTCTGGACCCTCACAATTCTATTTATGTTATGAACTTGTATTACTAAAATAATAACAGAATATGATAGAAGTTGTCTTAACAATTGAGTCAGAGTCAGAGAGTCTTTATTGTCATTTGCACCGCATGTGGTACATGTGATGAAAACGAGATTATGTACACGGGGTCCCAGTTACATCCAACAACAAATGCAAGAGAAAAACAGTAATAACATCTAGAATTAACTAAGAAAAACATCAACTAGTAATACACTAAGCCTAATATAGTGGGAATAAACAGCAGCACGAACATGAGTTTGTATGAGCAGATGGTCACAGATGAACACAGATGAACACAGCAACAAGAAAACAGATCAGCATCAGCACAATGTGATATTTTGCAGTGTTTATTTTTTATTTTATTTTTATTTATTCATGAGTCTAACAGCCTCAGGGTAGAAGCTGTTCCTCAGTCTAGTGGTTCTACACTTGATGCTCCTCAACCTCCGTCCTGAGGGGAGTGGGGCAAAGAGTGAGTGTGCTGGATGAGTGAGGTCTTTCATGATGCAGGTGGCTCTTTTCCTGCATCTGGAGGTGTAAATGTCTGTGATGGTGGGGAGACTGACTCCAACAGACTTCTGTGCAGCCTTCACCACTCTCTGTAGAGCTTTCCTCTCTTCAACTGTGCAGCCTCCATGCCACACGTTGATGCTGGAGCACAGGACGCTCTCCACTGCACACCTGTAGAAGGAGGTGAGAACTGGGCTGCTCAGACCAGCTCGTCTCAGCCGTCTGAGGAAGTAGAGTCTCTGATGACCTTTCTTGATCAGGCTGGTGGTGTTGTTGCTCCAGCTGAGGTTATCATTCATGTGTACACCCAAGTATTTGTAGCTGGAGACCACTTCCACTGCAGATCCACCTATTTTCAGTGGGGCATGGGTGTGTTTGTTCCTTCTGAAGTCCACAATCATCTCCTTTGTCTTCTTCACATTCATGTGAAGATTATTCTCTTTGCACCAGCTCTCCAGATGTTCCACCTCCTGTCTGTAGCTGGACTCATCATTGTTTGTGATGCATCCCACCACCGCTGTATCATCTGCAAACTTAACAATATGACAGCCTGGAAGTGTGGCTGTACAATCATATGTGAGCAGAGTGAACAGAAGGGGGCTCAGCACACATCCTTGAGGAGAGCCAGTGCTGAGGGTTATGGTGGAGGAGGAGAAGTTGTGGATCTTCACGGACTGTGGTCTGTCTGTTAAGAAGTCTAGTACCCAGTTACAAATAGAGGGGCTTAGTCCAAGTGTAGATAGTTTGTCTATCAGAGTTTGGGGGATCATGGTGTTGAAGGCAGATGTGAAGTCCACAAAGAGCAGACGCACGTATGAGTCCTTCTGATCCAGGTGGGTGAGAGCAGTGTGGACCACGGAAGAAATGGCGTCCTCTGTTGATCGGTTCTCACGGTATGCGTATTGATGAGGGTCCTCGTTGATGTTGACGGTTGCCTTGATGTGGGACATGACCAGTTTCTCAAAACAAGTATTGAAAAGTGGAAGCAGAACACTCCCATTCTCTTTTCACACTGATGCCTGAAACAAGGTGAAGATGAACCATGTTTTATTAATGATAGTTTTATACAAATGGATACACCTGATACATACAAATAAAAAACATGAACAAACTTACTTTACAGTATACAAACATAATTATGCATACTTCTACACATGCTTAAAAAAATTTTATGGCGCCCCCCCATAAAAAAATATCACCAGCCACCACTGATTGAGATATGAGCGACAGGACATGGTTTGAGCAACAGGATGTGATCTATTACATTTCAGAATAAAATACTTTATTTATTAATTTATTTCTTGTATTGCGTTTGTAGGTGTAGTCATAAATGATAGTTTGACAGCATTTTTGTACAAATAAATCCATATAGAGCTAGGATAAAAGTCCGCCCGTGGTGATTTTATTTTGTAAATACGGATGTTGTGCTCGTTCCTTTTCCTGTTGGTGCGACGTAATCTTTGAAAGTTGACTCCGGCACAGCTCCGGCGTCCGGCAGAAATAGGATGAGATCCTATTTTGACGGACTGCCGTCCGCTCGCTACCGCTCGCTGCCGCTCGCCGCCGCTCGCCGCCGCTGTGCGGAGCCAGTGTACAGTAAACTCTCTCATTGATTATAATGGGTGCATATTTGCTGCGGAGGTCGGACCAGAGCGGACCGGAGCCGGAACGCATGTAGTGTAAATTGGGGGTAAACTAACACATTCCAGCCTATTGGAGAGGAAAGATTTGAACCAGTCCAGGACAGTGTCACAGAGATCGACCTCCACATGAAGACGGTGGAGGAGGATACTATGGTCCACAGTGTCGAAGGCTGCAGTGAGGTCAAGGAGGACAAGGATGGAAGGAGAACCAGCGTCGGCAGCCATGAGGACATCATTGGTAACTCTCAGCAATGCAGTCTCAGTACTGTGAGCTGCTCTGAATCCAGACTGGAACTTCTCATACAGGGAGTGTTGCTGTAGGTGGTCCTGCAGCTGAGCAGCAACTGCTTTCTCCAGCACTTTAGACAGAAAAGGGAGGTGTGAAATTGGGCGGTAATTAGAAAAAATGTCGGGATCCAAATTAGATTTTTTCAGAAGAGGCCTAATGATGGCAGTTTTTAGAGGCAGTGGAACATGACCAGATTGTAGAGACTGATTTATTATTTGAGTGATTAGAGGGCTTATTGCAGAGTGATTGGCTTTTATGAGAGACGAGGGGGAGGGATCCAGGGCGCAGGATGAAGGCTTCATTTTCTTGACGATGGCCTCCACCTCACTCTGAACAACTTCATCAAAGCTGCTCAGGGTCCCAGAATGCAGATGGGTAGATGGCACACTAAGATCAGGGAGGTTGTGGAGCTGAGATTTGATAGTGTCAACTTTGTTTTTAAATTATGAAAGGAACAGGTCGCATTTTTGAGCAGAGTCTTCAGGAGTTTGTTTAATGGGATTTACCAGACGAGTTATTGTGGAGAAGAGCTGTTTAGAGTTTCCAGGGCAGTTGTTGATGATGTTGGAATAATATTCGGAGCGTGCTTCTTTAAGAGAATAGGCGTACACTTTCTGATGTTCTTTATATGCCTGCTTATGTACAGAGAGACCAGATGATTTTACACGTCTCTCAATAGCACGGCCAGTTGCCTTCATCGTGCACAGCTCACCAGTGTACCAGGGGGCTGAACGGGAGAAAGACACCAGTCTTGTCTTCAAGGGAGCATGTAGGTCCAGGAGCTCCTGGAGAGATTGGTTGTAGTAATCCACAGAGTCATCAGCAGATGAGTGATTGACAGCGGCCAGGGCGTGAAGATCAGCAGACAGAACATCAGGGGAAATGTTTTTAAAGTCACAGAACTGGATCGTTTTGGGTTTGAAGCAGGCGAAGATGAAGGCACTTCCAGGGAGATGGCCTTGTGGTCCGAGACACCCAGGTCATATACAGATAAGTTATTGATGAGTACGGTGTCAGTAATCACCAAATTCAGAGTATGCCCCCTGTTGTGCATAGGGGCGTCAACGTGTTGGGTGAGATTGAGAGAGTCCAGAAGAGACTTAAAGCTCCACTGACATGATTTTTTAACTTTTCAAAAAATGGCACAACATATATAAATATTAAGATTGACCCCTGACCGTTTTTGCTAAAATAATGTTAAATGAATGAAAATTTCTCTCAAGAATAGTTTAAAATTAGCGCTGTTTTTTTACACGGTAAATACGGGTTTTCCGGTCACGTGTTTGTGACGTCAGATAAAGGAATTTGCTCCAAGCGCACATTGAATACTATGTAGAAATATATAAACGCATCCGTCGAATTTAGCCATCTAAAACTGTAGATATTAGCGATTTAGCTCCAGTTCGTGAAGCAGAAGTTATTTTGAGTGATAAAAAACAAGGAGCAATGTTTCATTTCTCCGTGTTGTTTGTTGTTATTTCAGGAAATGTTGCACATTCAAGAATTGAGCACCAGATGTCAGCAAAGCTACCGTGAACTCTTACAGAGCTCTGTAATGGAGAAATATCTAAACGTATCCGTCGAATTTAGCCATTTAAAACATCAGATATTAGCGATTTGGCTTAAGTCCATGAAGTAGAAGTTATTTTGAGTGATAAAACACAAGGAGCAATGTTTCATTTCTCCGTGTTGGTTGTTTTTATTTCAGGAAATGTTGCACATTCATGAAGTGAGCCCTTGGCTGACATCTGGTGCTCACTTCATGAATGTGCAACATTTCCTGAAATAAAAACAACCAACACGGAGAAATGAAACATTGCTCCTTGTGTTTTATCACTCAAAATAACTTCTACTTCATGGACTTAAGCCAAATCGCTAATATCTGATGTTTTAAATGGCTAAATTCGACGGATACGTTTAGATATTTCTCCATTACAGAGCTCTGTAAGAGTTCACGGTAGCTTTGCTGACATCTGGTGCTCAATTCTTGAATGTGCAACATTTCCTGAAATAACAACAAACAACACGGAGAAATGAAACATTGCTCCTTGTGTTTTATCACTCAAAATAACTTCTACTTCATGGACTTAAGCCAAATCGCTAATATCTGATGTTTTAAATGGCTAAATTCGACGGATGCGTTTATATATTTCTACATAGTATTCAATGTGCGCTTGGAGCAAATTCCTTTATCTGACGTCACAAACACGTGACCGGAAAACCCGTATTTACCGTGTAAAAAAACAGCGCTAATTTTAAACTATTCTTGAGAGAAATTTTCATTCATTTAACATTATTTTAGCAAAAACGGTCAGGGGTCAATCTTAATATTTATATATGTTGTGCCATTTTTTGAAAAGTTAAAAAATCATGTCAGTGGAGCTTTAAAATCTGTTGCCAGAGGTGAAGAGGAATTGTCCATGTGGATATTTAAGTCGCCGAGAAAAATGGTCTTCACAGGGGAGTTGCAGAAAAAAGTGAGGAGGTCATGCATCTCTGATTTAAATGAAACATGTGGTTTGGGAGGCCTATAAATTAATATAACATTCATCAGAAGAGGCTGAGCATTTCATTTGCCACCCTGTGTCGGGGCGAGCTGTCAACTTGTCCTATATCAATCACTTTGTACGTCCTGATGTTGGAGCTGAAGATGTCTTTGGTCTAGGTGAGCACATTCAGGAAACACAGTGTGGAATTGATAACCATCACTATGTTCTGATGTCACTTGTTGTTTCTGTGTTCCACAAGCTAAGACTGCACCACATTGCCAAACTAAAAACAATACAGAGTGGCAACAATAGAAAAAAGTGTGCAAAACCATTCATTTTAAAGGATTTTAGTGGTCTTAAACAGAAAAATGTATATAGTGTACATAACCTGTGTGTATGTGTGGTGTTTAAAATGATTTTGCCTCCAAACAGCCAAAAAATAAATGAAACTAAGATATGTTTATTTCTTGTGTGCGGTGGGGGTGTTAATCCATATTTATTGTTATTCATATATTATTAAAGTGTAACATACACTGCTTTTTGCACTGTTTTACAGCTGATGAAACATGAAGATCAATAAAGTTATTTTGCTAAACTAAGAAGCTTAATTACATTGTTTTTGGTACCTGTTTCCCATTAACTTTAGTGTGTGTGTGGATTAAATAAGCTGGGGCATTAACGTAAAAATCACTCTTAAAATGTGCTTTTAAATCCTATTTGTATAAATTCACAGTGTAGCTTTGACTCCTCCAATATGGCGGACACACAGTTACGTCACATCAGCGTGCCAACCAAGTCAACGGGGCGTCTACGTATTAATGTCTATGCTTTAAGCATTTGATATGTTAGAACACGGTTTTATTTTTCAATGTCTAAGTAAGTTTGGGTTTGGGAAATTCTTTACTGCTGCTATCATTAAAACCTTGTACCAAAACAACAGCTCCATCAAACTAAAAAACGGCTCCTCTCCTAGATTCAGCATCTGTAGAGGAATCAGACAGGGGAGTCCTGTAGTAGCTCAGCTTCTGGCCCATTCATTCATTCATTCATTCAACCTTTATTTATACAGGCTAGCCTCGTTGAGCCATGGGGACTCATTTACAAGAGGGACCTGTCTCACTCACACCCAGGGTCAATTTAGAGTTACCAATCAGCCTAACATGTATGTTTTTGGACCATCATATTAAATCCAGTCCTCTAAAAGGGATCTCTATTGCTGATAAAATGGTTACTTTGACACAGCTGGCAGATGATACTACCTTATTTTAAAGGATGAGAATCAAATCCCTTTAGCCATCAAGGAAATTAATTTTTTCCAAAGCATCCGGTCTTTATCTTAACCTAAAGAAATGTGAAATAATGTCTGACTGCTCCAAAACCTCCATTGTAAACATACCAGTTAAAATGAGTTAATCTACAGTATTTAGGTATAACCATCACTAAGTAGTTTGGTATCAGTCAGACCACCATTGCATGACTATAACTGGTCCAGAATGCAGCAGCCCAATTTTTAACCATTACAGGCAAAAGAGAGCACATAACACCAGTCTTGGCCTCCCTGTACTGCATGCGCGTAGCCAGGGGTGGTTCGGGGGGTTCGAACAAACCGCCCACTTTGCCTATGAAGTCCCGCCTACAACTCCCGCACAACACAAGTTCTGTGTTAAGAGAGGTGGAAAGAGAAGGTATGGAGACGCCGCTAATAACAAACCGGTTAACACCATAGACTTAATATGCCTGTGGTGAACACAAACTCCTTTTTTTATCCAATAAAAGACAAACGTAAAATAAGTTCAACCAAGGGAGGATCGAACCCTAGTCGAGATAAAGTTTGGAGTGGCAACCCGGCGAGCTTCCAGTGAACCACCGAGCAGGGACGTGCAGAGCCCACTAAAGGGGCAGGAGCTCAAAAAAAAGGGGCACATCTAACCGCATTTTACGACAGAATTTTAACAAAGTCACATAGCTTTCAGAGTTTAATAAACAATGATAAGTTACAAAATTGAAAAACAAGGGCACAGTGCAACTTTTTAGTGTACTGTAATCTATAAAATTATGAAAATGCGACCTCTTCTATGGAGTTCAATTTGTTTCACAATAGCCTATATGCCACGGGGGGGCGTGACGTACTTCCGGCAAAATGCAACACCTACCCGCCACTTCCGGTTCCCATCCATCTCTGCTGTTGTCAGCGTTAGCTCCTAGTAGCCTACCATAACAACGAGCCGAAACGGGAAGCGGCCGCGCGCTACCGGCACTACACGTGAGTACCGTTGTGTCCGCCCACCGGTGGGAACAGCTGTTCCGCGGGGGGGTTTCGGCGAACATTTATCGCGGCTATCCGTAGGGGGAACGTCGCCATAATTTTATATGGTTTTATATGTGTATAGAGTTGTTATTGGTGTGTATGCTGATGTTTTATTAATTGTATTTAGTCATTTATGTTCGTGTCTTTGTAATGGACCTACCCAGGGTCAAACTAAGGTTTTGAACTGTCCAGTGATGACCTTTACTGACCTTTCAGTAAAACAAGACATTTACTACAAAATCATTCATTTAGCTATAATCTGATAAATATAGTCACCAAAAGAGACTATTTCTATCTTTGATTTTATTCTAATGTGATCAAAAGAATAACTTTTGTCATTTTCATGATGTGTGCTTTTAAGCTGTGCTATTCTGTAAGAGTTTAAACTCTGTTAGACGCTGTTGGAAGCTGGAGTTTAAACTGTGTTCACTGCTGTGTTTAAAGGTGAAGCCTCGGGTCACATAGACCAGACGGTTTTGTTTAGGAACTCAGAGACAGTTATCCGTGGTTTCTCATGAGCAGGGCTCCAGCTTTATCTATCTTTTTCCTAAACATTTCTCTCTGCCGCTGCTTGTAACCTTGGGTCTGATAAGACAAATGAACTCCTCGACTGGTCCTTCCTTAAGTACTAGTCTAAGCTTTTGCTAAAAGGCTTCAGAGTTGCTGGGAACTTCCAAGAGATGTGAACTTTCCCAAGAGCTGGACACGTTTGGTCAAGAGCTAACGACCGGCGTCTTCAGCTAAGGACTGATAACAGGCTGTTATGAGTCCACCTCGAACGAGCGTTTGTTATTCCTTCCTGGAATAAATTATCTTGAGCCAAGAAACCACGACTGCCACGACTTTTGCCGATGAAAGCGAGTATCACCGACACCGACAAGGTAAACACGCGTGGAGTCCAGCTTGGACTTGCGG
Source organism: Garcialebias charrua (assembly GCA_038048925.1). NCBI lineage: Eukaryota > Metazoa > Chordata > Actinopteri > Cyprinodontiformes > Rivulidae > Garcialebias > Garcialebias charrua. The sequence goes on along the minus strand of JBBPBX010011050.1, from coordinate 6,724 downwards.
GACCGACGACTCGTCAGTCTAAAGTTGACCACAGCTCTTTACCAGAACCAAGGCGGACGTCTTAAGGTAAAGGAGCAGCTGTTTGCTTGCTGGAGGTGTGATGATATCTTAGCTGGACGCGTACGGAAGAGTGTCATCTGGTTTCATAAATGCAAGATAAATTTCCTCTCTTAACCTCCCAATTCTTCTTAAATCTTTCCTCCTACTCTTCCCCTCTCAATCTAAGCTGGAAACTATTTTTAAGTTAAAGAGCCCACAGACTAAATATGCTTAACATCTAGTATTTATGTCTGTTGTGTTAAATTTAAGTGTGCTGACGTATTTGAATTGAAAGAAAGTGAAATCATGTCAATCAAGTGTAATGGTGTTAATTTAGTTGATTTATTTTAAATAAATGGTAGTGTCGACTGGCATACCAAACTAAGTTAATGTCCATTGTCACTTAATGGCTCTGTTTATTTATCCATCATAAAGATCACAGAAATATTGGGTAAACTGAAAAAGAACAGAATCCGTGAATATTTACTATTCAATCTGAATAAGTAAATTAATTAAGGTAAAGAGGTCAGTATTAATATTGACCTCCTCATAACCCTTTACATCTGGTGGCCCGTACGTGGTTCTGAAAGTTTATTGATATCTGTGGTCTCAGTCATGAACTGTAACGTCATGTTTGCATAAGTGGATCCAAGTTTTAAACTCTGAGGATAATGATTTTGGCTGGAAGTGTTCAAAGCAGGCAGATTCTGCATGTTTTTATCATTTGAAGCTGAGAGATTGTTATTGTTCAACTCCTTAACACGCTGTGGGAGCTTTTAGGTGAAGTTCTGTCAGCCCGTGGTCTGTGGGGGGGTTCTGGTTCCGTTCGGCCCAGTTCACGCACAGACTCCGGCACAAAGCTTTGTTTGACCGCCGAGTCAAAAGCCTGAAAGCTAATTTAACATCTACAAGATTGCTGTTGTGGTATTTTACATTTTAGAGCAGGTCAAAGAAGCATATTACTGTTAGAACGTAGTCGGATAGTGGTTCTGTTCAGACCCGAGTTTCTGATCCACGACAAAGTGGACCGGAACCGACCTTGACGCGCTCCGAGAGAGTCCGTGTTTGTTCAACAGCTGCAGTGCTGTGTTACTGAGCGTAACTAAGTTGGCCTGTCTAGGTGTGTTCGCCGCATGTTTCAGAATTTTGGAAAGTTAATTTGTAGCGTTTGAGTTGTTTTAAGAGTCTATAAGTTGTGGTCTGCTGTGCAGCTAACGTTAGAGCTACGTGTCCAAGTACACGTTTGTTTATGAGCTGTGATTGGATGAAACGAGAGCTGTGAGCTGTCAATCACTCGTAGCGAGCGCTGATTCGCTGTAGTGGGAACGCACGCCGTTGCGACCAACCCACTTTGTCGTCATTTCCGGTACTTCATTGGTCGAAGGTTAGAAAACTACATTTACCATGAATGCGTGGAATGAACTACAAACGCTGTGATTGATTGGTTGACGTCACGTATCTGTGTAGCGAGCTCCGCCTCGCTCAGCACAGCAGAGCTGGTGACGCGCTGCGTCGACCCGCCTATTTGTGTCGTCATTTCCAGGTGCACTTCGGGTGATATGCAGTTCACACACTCACAGAGAGTTTAAACACTCATTTTTAAGTCATCTAAACTGTCTAACAACATAGATTTGTCTCTGACAAGAACGGGGTTCGAGCGTTTATCACTGACACACTAGAAACTAATTCTGAAAAGGTTGTTTTTAGTTTAGATACTGAATAAACAAAATCAGTCTCTTCGTGATAAAATTAAGACTCGGAGCTGCCCCCTGTTGGTTAAGAGACGTTGACAGATGAGTTTTCTAAAAAACATCATAAAAAAGTCAGCATTTTTATGGTGAAATTACCAGCTTTAAAAAATTGTTCTGTACACAAACAAAAATTCCTGTTTATTTTAAATAAAAATTTTAGAATAACAGAGGTACAGACACACAATTTGTGCTCATTTTAAATACTGGAGATATTTAAAATAACACTCAAAAAGCAATTTTTATTTGATTTTCAAATTAAATAAATAAAATTGATGGAGAGCTGAGCATTTCCACATTAAGCTCTTCACATCTCTGAAGAGTAACACCCGCATGTACCAGTTTGTTGATTTTTACAGACTCAAAACAAATATGGATAAAGAATCAGATGACGTTGTACCGTCCTCATCCTTAAAGGATGCTGATGGAGAGCTGACTCCAGCGCAGGAGGAGGAGAAAATCCCAGCGCAGGAGGATTCAGACCCTGAGTCAGAGGACACAGATTGTGTTGATAATGCCTTAAAGCTGCTAACAAAACCCCTCGTGAAGTATGGTGAGGAGGTAGCAGCAATGGAGACCTCGACTCTGGACACAGAGTTAGAAAGTCTAGCAACAGGCATACTCAAAAAAGATGGAAAAAAGCTCGGCGCCGACCGTCTAGCCAAATTGGCCCTTCTTTTGAAGGCCAAACTGGACCGTGAACGGTGGAAGAGTGAGGACCTTGAGGAGGAACTGGCTGATGAAAAAAATAAACTGGCTGATGAGAAAAATAAACACGAAGGTACCACTTCAGATTTTGTGTCATACACGAAAAAGACAAATACAGAGATTGAACGTTTACAAAATGATATACAGTCGCAAACAAAATCATATGAAGAAAACATTCTTTCCAGAGGACAAAAATATGACGAGTCTATCAGGGAGAATGAAAAACTACAGCAACAAGTACATTCGCTGTCTACAGAATTACAAGAGAGCAGGGGAAAAAGAGAAGAAACCCACAACCTGTGCACAAGGTTGAAAATTGAGTATGATAGATTAAAAGAACAACTAAAAGAGAGCACTCAATTCGAGGAAAATAAAAAACTCAGTGAACAGTGCACAGCGCTACAAACTGAAGTTGATTGTTTACGCAGAGAATTGACTGAAAGTAAGGTGGAACTGACCTTGACTAAAGAAAACCTTTTTAAAGAAAGGGAAAGGTGGGTGGATGTTGTGGCAAAGCAGTCTGTAGGCTTCACACCCCCACCCCCACCACCTCCACGCGGTGATGCAGAACAGCTCACCGTACCTGTTAAGACCCGCCAGTCGGAGCAGGGACTTGCGTACTCAACAACAACACCTGCACAGGGATCACAGGTAAATGGGAATAGCAATGGTTCTAAACTTTCTATTCCAATACCTGAACTCCAAAAGCTTTCTAGATACATTCAACGCTTTGAGCCAGGGCCGTTGGGTTCAATCCATACAAAGACCTACCTAGACTCTCTTGACTTCCAACTGGGTAATTTTCCAGATGCTACTGCTGAGGATAAAATTGCACTGATCAGGCTCACCGCAGACTGGCCCGTATATGCCTTCATTGATCGCCAACCAGCCGCCATAAAAACAGATTACAAACTGTTGCGTGATACTCTTATACGAGAGTTCACTCCAAACATGGGGCCTGGTGGCTACCCTGATGCCGAGAAGGTCGTGCAAGGTAAGAACGAGCATCCACAGGCATATTACCAGAGAATGTTCCAGGCTTTCTTTGGTAATCGCAATGAACCGGGCATGGAGGACGAGGTAGGTTTTAAATACCTTTTCGGAAAAAACCTCCACCCTGATGTAAAACAGTCTGTACAAGTGATGGCTAATTTTAGAGACAAAACCATCAAGGAAATGAAACAATGCGCCGTAAATGTTTTCGAGGCCCGCATGGAATGCAGAACACCCGTAGAGGTGTTCACGAGTGCGAGAGCCGAATCCCAATCGCTGGATCTGGAAGGGACGCGAGCATCAGCTCCCTATCCAACGACAGGCGAAAAGAAACAGATCTTTCAACCTGACAAACCACAAAGTGGGGGTGTCCGCTGGAAAAAGAACCCAAGGTGGCTCAGGCAGAACACGGAGGGTGAACAGAAGGATCAAAAGGGGGGTGCACGTCCAAAGAGTAAAGATTATGGGTACAGGGGACCCCCGAACCAAGGGTGGTCCCAGAGGGGAAACCCGAAACCAGGGTGGTCCCGGGAGGGACCCCCGAGCCGTGGTCCTGCTCCTCCTACCCCTCGAACAGAACAGTCCGGGACAGGAAAAAAATCGCAAAAGTCCCAGAGGAAAGGCCGTAGCGCTCTGTCCCCAGAAGACATGGAGAACATACGTCAGATGTTCGAAGTGTGGGGTAATACTAAAAATGAGAACAAACCTGGTGTGATGTGTAGCACTATCATTGATAGTAACTCTGAGCATACAAATAACAACAATGCCACAGTTACTGGCAGTCACCAAGATACTGATGGTCAGGATGCTGACAATCAGGGTGCTGACAGTCAAATCATTGACAGTCCAGAATGTGACAGTCAACAAAACGTTGACTGTAACCATGACTTCATTGTTACGGAGTCTGAGCACCCCTCGTCAGAGAAAGGGGGGGGAAGCTCACTCACCGATGATAGTGGCTCGCCACGAACTGAACAGTCAGACCCATGTGTGTCTGCACTACCAGTACTGATAAATGAAGTTCACACAGTCAGGGGTAGGCGTGATAAACGTCGGAGAAAACCTGATAGGTTCCTGTGTAACATTATCAGAAAGGGGCCCGCTAAGAAAGCTTACCTGTCCATCACGTTGGAAGGAGTCCTCAAAAAAGAGGCCCTCTTGGATGGTGGGGCAGACATATCCATTATGTCACCCACACTGTTGGAGGAGCTACGGCTGGCCGCTAACGGTGTTGACAGGGAAATACCCCTCAATGAATGTGCTATAGTCTTGCAGGGTCTCTCGGAGACGAGTACAACCCTAACTGCTATAGCCATGGTTCACATGCAGATTGGTGAAACGACACTATACCACCCGGTACACGTGTCCACCGTTGACTCATTCCCATTTTTGGTTGGCCAAGACTTTATAAACCGCTTCGACGCGATTATAGATTATGGCGATCAGACAATGTGGACCAGAGTGAGTAAACCACTGCCGATCGATATGCCTATACAAAGTAACACTGACCGTCTAACGGCAGGTACCGCGGAAGGCAAAAGGGAATGCTCAGACGAGAGCACAATCCCTGTGGGTGAACCTTCAACTACAGGTGAGGCAGTAGAGGCCCAACAAGAGAGCCCCCTCTGCGAGCTGAAACAGTTGGCACTCACCGGACACTACCTACCACAGGTAGTCAATGGTGTTGAGATTCAAGGATCCCACACCGATGATGCTGTTCTGTCCCCTTGGACGGAGAAATCAGCGATCAGCCAAGCTTTCTTTGGAACCTTGGTTAAGAAACAGTTGGGTCTAGGAATGAACAGAAAGGCTTTCCGCTTTTCGCTAGACCCCAACGATAAACAGGTAATGACCGCTAAAGGGATCATTGACCTTAAACTAATCTGGAACCAACGAGAACTGGATCACCCGTTCCTCGTGGTCCCGAACTTACCACATGCAACCTACATAGGCTCCGACATTTTGGTAAGATTAGGTGTCCGAGTGGACATCAACAACAATGTACTGTGGTCACTGGATACAGCCACGAAGGACTCTCCTGTGCTGACCACAGAGAACCTTAAAGCTGGACAGACCATTCCAGAGGTCTGTCAGATTGCTAACAGCCATAACACTGCGGTACCACCACAGGTTATGAACAAGCCAGTGATGTGTCACATCATGAAAGGACAAGCTATTAGCACAAAACAGGCATACTTTCAACCATCTCCTATGTTTTTCAACTTAGGACTGTCCATGGAGGCCACATGCCAAGTGACCCTCGACTGCAGAACCACGACTGTTGCTGTGTGCAACACAAGCACAGAAGAGGTACTGATCCCAAAAAACACACAGCTAGGATGGTTGATCTCTACTGATTTTCATGATTTTGAGCTAAGCATTCCATTTCTGGGAGGACTCCCAGAAAACTTGATCCCAAATCAACACACGGGGCAAGTCTTGTTCACGAAACCAACACAGGCCATAGCTCTCTTCTCCCCCAATGATTCCGACCATGACACAGTCAACCGGTTCGGTTTCAACCGAGGAGACAGTCTAGGTCCTCAAACTTATAGTGCCCTACCTGTAGACAGGTTTCACGACACTGAAAGGGACTCCATGGAGCTCCCCAAAGAACAAGAACCCCTCTCAGTTGCTTCACAGATTGACCAGGTGGTCGCCCAAGCCGACGCCCTGAAAACTGATGAAGAAAGGGACAAACTTCGCAAAGTTCTTCTAAAATATGAGAGATCATTCTCGACTGACTCGATGGATTGTGGGTTGACCACGCTCCACACAGTGAGCATCCCAACCCCGCCTAATGCTCCCCCTGCATTTGTCAGACAGTACAAGATTCCTCTGGCAGCACATCAACCTATCAGAGAAATCATTAATGACCTGTTAGAAAAAGGTATCATCCGATACTGTAACAGCACTTACTCTGCGCCTTTATGGCCGGTGTTAAAACCAAATGGTAAGTGGAGACTCACTATAGACTACCGAAAGCTAAACAAACAAGTTCCCTTATCCAGATGGCCTATGACGCAACTCCAACAGGAACTGCCCAAGGTCACCAATGGTAAGTACTTCTCGACCCTCGACGTCGCCTCTGGTTTTTGGACCATCCCTGTGCGCGCCGAGGACCAGTACAAACTAGCTTTCACTTTTGGTGGCCGTCAATACACCTTTAACAGGTGTCCCTTTGGCTACGCTAACTCACCTGCAGAGTTCAACATCTTCTTGAACAAAGCATGTCC
>JBBPBX010011049.1:0-48749 GCA_038048925.1 Garcialebias charrua | reverse complement strand
TTCTAAAGTCCAAACACTCTTAAAGAGCATGTCATGATCTCCGCTCTCTGCCACCGGCTGCTCTTTGCCATCTGCAAGCGCTCTCGGACACGCCCACTTCACTGCTGCAGAGTGGAGATCTACATGTTGCAGGAGGGAGCTTCTCCCTGCACCTGAGGGCTGTGCACAGGTGCGCCAGTGATGTGCGGTGAGCTTCGCGAGTGACAAGTGAGGCACTGACTCATCTGGAATCGGATGCTCACCATATATGAACCCAAAATAGAAGCATATATTTCAATTTAGACTTTTTCTTTTCTTCTTTTTTGTTTTTCTCTCTCTAATACCTTCTGTTTCAACTGCAAATCTAGTTTAGAAAAAAATAATTTTGTTTTGTGATATGATCTTCCATTGTGGCTAAACAAATTTAATTGATTGTACTGTTATAGATTTGCTACACACCCGCCCCTCTGTGTAACAGAAGAACGCACTGCGACTACACGTGCTCCATTGGCCCTATGGGGCAGCACTGCCCCCTCACCTTTGTGTATTTACAGTGAATATTTATGAACAAGTAGCCTGGTTAAAACCAGACCCTTGTCCTTCACTTCGCTTTGTACTAGGGTCTGGCATTTCTCCCATAGACAACGATTTCTCCGGTCGATTTTTGACCGGACCAATCAGAGAACAGAAGGCGGAGTTTTGTTAGTTTAGCCTGGCGAGGTCCAGGCTATCAGATAAATAGCTCAGAAACCACTCGGTGGATATTTTTTCTGCTACCAGTGTGTAATTATATGGCTCTAATTTACTGACTGTTGGCCTAGATGAAACATTTGAGATAAAATTCGATTTTTTATCATTTATTTTCGTAGCGCACCCGAGGCTGTTTGGAAAATGTCAAACCGAAACAATTTAAATCCAGCAGATTTGACCATTTTGTGAATTGATTTAGGAACTGTTAAGCTCAGGAACACTTCTGATATAACGTCAGCTAAGAAATATATTTTTTCTCAGCAAAGAAATAATAGTTTTTTACCTTGTTTTCATGAAAATTCCTTCGTGGCGGCAGCCATTTTAACTGACGACGTCAGTCGACGTCGTTCAAAACTCCGCCTTCTGTTCTCTGATTGGTCCGGTCAAAAATCGACCGGAGAAATCGTTGTCTATGGGAGAAATGCCAGACCCTAGTACAAAGCGAAGTGAAGGACAAGGGTCTGGTTTTAACAGAGTCAGAGTCAGAGAGTCTTTATTGTCATTTGCACCGCATGTGGTACATGTGATGAAAACGAGATTATGTACACGGGGTCCCAGTTACATCCAACAACAAATGCAAGAGAAAAACAGTAATAACATCTAGAATTAACTAAGAAAAACATCAACTAGTAATACACTAAGCCCTAATGTAGTGGAAAAACATCATTATAAACAGCAGCACGAACATGAGTCTGTATGAGCAGATGGTCACAGATGAACACAGCAACAAGAAAACAGATCAGCATCAGCATGATGTGATATTTTGCAGTGTTTATTTTTATTTTTATTTATTCATGAGTCTAACAGCCTCAGGGTAGAAGCTGTTCCTCAGTCTAGTGGTTCTACATTTGATGCTCCTCAACCTCCGTCCTGAGGGGAGTGGGGCAAAGAGTGAGTGTGCTGGGTGAGTGAGGTCTTTCATGATGCAGGTGGCTCTTTTCCTGCATCTGGAGGTGTAAATGTCTGTGATGGTGGGGAGACTGACTCCAACAGACTTCTGTGCAGCCTTCACCACTCTCTGTAGAGCTTTCCTCTCTGCAACTGTGCAGCCTCCATGCCACACGTTGATGCTGGAGCACAGGATGCTCTCCACTGCACACCTGTAGAACGAGGTGAGAACTGGGCTGCTCAGACCAGCTCGTCTCAGCCGTCTGAGGAAGTAGAGTCTCTGATGACCTTTCTTGATCAGGCTGGTGGTGTTGTTGGTCCAGCTGAGGTTATCATTCAAGTGTACACCCAAGTATTTGTAGCTGGAGACCACTTCCACTGCAGATCCACCTATGTTCAGTGGGGTGTGGGTGTGTTTGTTCCTTCTGAAGTCCACAATCATCTCCTTTGTCTTCTTCACATTCATGTGAAGGTTATTCTCTTTGCACCAGCTCTCCAGGTGTTCCACCTCCTGTCTGTAGCTGGACTCATCATTGTTTGTGATGCATCCCACCACCGCTGTATCATCTGCAAACTTAACAATATGACAGCCTGGATGTGTGGCTGTACAATCATATGTGAGCAGAGTGAACAGAAGGGGGCTCAGCACACATCCTTGAGGAGAGCCAGTGCTGAGGGTTATGGTGGAGGAGGAGAAGTTGTGGATCTTCACGGACTGTGGTCTGTCTGTTAAGAAGTCTAGTACCCAGTTACAAATGGAGGGGCTTAGTCCAAGTGTGGATAGTTTGTCTATCAGAGTTTGGGGGATCATGGTGTTGAAGGCAGATGTGAAGTCCACAAAGAGCAGACGCACGTATGAGTCCTTCTGATCCAGGTGGGTGAGAGCAGTGTGGACCACGGAGGAGATGGCGTCCTCTGTTGATCGGTTCTCGCGGTATGCATATTGATGAGGGTCCTCGTTGATGTTGACGGTTGCCTTGATGTGGGACATGACCAGTTTCTCAAAACATTTAGCGACTATCGGGGTGAGGGCCACCGGTCTATAGTCATTCAGACCAGTCACTGTGGAGCTCTTTGGGACTGGGATGATGGTCGCGGTCTTCAGGCAGGTGGGAACTGACTCCAGTGCAAGTGAGGTGGTGAAGATGTCAGCCAGCACCTCACAGAGCTGGTCCGCACATTCCTTCAGAACTTTCCCTGGGATGTTGTCTGGTCCGGTTGCTTTATGAGGATTAATCTTTCTGAGACTGCCTCTCACTTCTGCTGCGGTCACTCTGAGATGCTCTTCATCTGGTGATGAGGTGAGTCTGGTGCTAGCTGGTCTGTTTGGATCTTCAAAACGTGCATAAAACTTATTGAGGGCATCAGGCAGAGATGGGTCCCTGGGGCATTGTTTGTTCTTGCCTTTGTAATCTGTTATGCATTTAATACCCTTCCACATGCTCCGTGGGTCTTGTGAGGTGAACTGTCCCTCGATCCTCTGTGCATACGTGGCCTTGGCCTTCTTAATGCCATCCTCCAGTTCTTTCCTGCTCTTTCTCAGCTCCTCTGTATCTCCGGACTTGAATGCAGTGTCCCTGGCTGCTAGCAAGGCGTGGACTTCTTTATTTAACCAGGGTTTTCGGTTCGGGTAAGATTTAACATATTTTTTTATGGATACATTTTCAGAGCATGTGCTGATGTAACCCAGGACTGAGGAAGCATAAAGTTCCAGGTCAACTGAGCTCCCATCAGTAGCTGCCTCCCTGAAGACAGACCAGTTTGTCTTCTCAAAACAGTCTTTCAGCATGGGGGTACTATCTTGAAGCCAAACTCTTATCTCTCTTTGTTCCGGCTTGGAGCACCTGAGTGGGGGAAGCTGTCTTGGGACCAACAACAGAGCACTGTGATCGGAAGCTCCGAACGGTGGGCGTGTCTTCGCCGTGTACGCCCTCTTCACATTAGTGTAGACTTGGTCAAGCGTTTTATTTCCTCTTGTTGCTGTGAAAACGTGCTGATTGAAGGTTGGGAGAGAAGCCTGGAGGTCCACGTGATTGACGTCGCCACAAACAATGAAGAGCCCCTCAGGATATTTACACTGCAGCGAGGTGAGTAAGTCATGAATTTCTCCCTGGGCGTCATTAGCATTAGCATCAGGGGCTATGTAAATAGCACTGATTAGAATCACAGAATAGTCGCGGGGGAGGTAATGCGGGCGGCACCTTACTGTGATCAACTCCACGGCAGCTGAACAAAGCCTTTTGATCACAGCACAGTTCGTGCACCAATCTTTGTTCACGTAAATACAAACACCACCGCCTCGTGTTTTCCCCGTAGTCTCGGTGCACCGGTCTGTTCTGAAAAAGAGTCTATTATCCAGCTCATAAACAGAGTCCGGTGTATCCTCAGAGATCCACGTTTCCGTGAGGCAGAGCACAGAGCACCTCTTCATTTCCTCCGACGTGGTCACTCTCAAACGAAGTAGATCCATTTTGTTGTCCAGCGAGCGGACGTTGGACAGAAAAAGAGCCGGCATCGGGGGTCTCCCGGTTTTAGCGTCTGCCCGCAGTCTCGTCATAATTCCTGCTCGGCAGCCCCTCTTCTTTCCTCGGGAGCACCGCTTCCTTTTCTTTCCCCTGGAGCGTGAAACGGAGCGCATCTGCTTCCAGAAAGATGTTCTTAACAGCTCCAATCTTCCGAGCTCTGATTTGAGTTCGTTGCTGATTTCAGCTGTGCCCTGTGGTAAATCCGCTCCGATTCTTAACAGTTCAGTTCGGCTATAATTCACCCGCAAAAAACGCGCAGAGTCAGGTACAAAAACACTATTAAAATTACTACAAACTAGGGATGAACCGGGAGCTCGTGAAGCTGCGGCTGGTCTGAGCGCGGCCATCTTGGTTTATGAACACCAAGGCTAATGAACAAGTAGAAAGAAGAAATATGTCACACACATTCATTCAAAATATTAAACAGATGGTAGAACATCAACATGTGCAACACATGTGTAATCAAACGTGTATATTGGCAATAAAAAGAGAGACAACAATGGGCCTACTCCAACTGCCTACTTCATATACTGTATATGACACAGCGCCACCAGAGGTGAATCAGAGCACTACACGGCCTCGCCCGGGTCACCCCACATTCATTCCATGTTTGAAACGGCAATGCGGAAGTTCCGCAATTTTGACCATTGACATGTTTGTGTCATGATCCCATGTCATGATCCACGTTCTGTCTGTCATGTCATGTTCACAGCAACGCATCATTGTTCCCTCCTCCCACATGCCCAATGCCTCATTAACGATCATTGCACTCACCTGTTTGTTCCTGTATTTAAGCCCCACGTCCACAGTCATTCCTTGCCAGATTTATGAACGGTTTTGCCTAGTAGTTATCCAGCGCCCATGTCTTGTCCTGTCTTGCTTGCTACGACTCTGTTTTGGTTTTTTGGTCTCACGTCTCTCGCCTCAGCCCCTATTGGTACTGTCTCGGACTCTGCTTCCCTGGTTTTGATCCCTGCACACGCTACTGGACTTCGCCCTCCTGCCTCTCCCCTTATCGGACCTGTTCAGCCATCTGCCTCACGGAAACGGACCCAAGACTGCCTTTCACGACCACGAGTAAAGCCTGCCTCTTTCAACATTATTCGCCTCTCTGCCAATCTGTGTATGACCTCGCTTCGAACCAAGGAAAACCCCCTTCGTGTAAAAGTCCGCACGAAGGACCAACGTAAACAAGGAAGTAAATCCAGACTACGTCACTACCGGCCTACGTCATCAAGGAATTCCCTTCTGATCGGAAACAGCATAAAAAGGTTAGTGTTTTTACTTAAGACAAAAACATCTACCTTTTTAAGCCCTGCCACTAATATTATAATTTCTTGTGCAGAACTCAAGTTACCAGTGACGATCAGGACCCATTCCAGCTTCCTGTTTCTTAATAAAATTGTTAAAACTTTTCCAGTGTTCGGTTTATTAGTGAAACTCAAAAACACGGTCTTGACATTAAATCTGGCCAAACAGAGTTTCACTACGACACTGGTTAACAATTTTGAAGAAAAACTATCTGATCAGTCAATTCACCAGTTTACAACCTGTCTCTCACCTCATTCTAATTCTAGAACTGAGTATCTGGCGCCATCTGTCGGACTGACCCAGTCATCACAGGTCATGGCTTCCAAGGAACCTAGACTGACGCCTCCTGAGGTTTTTTCTGGTGACTCAACGCAGTGTAGACCATTTCTGACTCAATGTGAAATACAATTTGAACTACAACCCTCTGCTTTTCCATCTGAACGTTCAAAAGTGGCCTATGTCATCTCCTTATTATCTGGTAAAGCTAAAATTTGGGGCACAGCTGAATGGGCAAGAGACTCTTTGATCTGTTATAAATACAGAGACTTTTCTGCTGAACTAATGAGAGTTTTCAGTCATGTTCTTCCCACTCAAGAGTCAACCAGAGGACTTTTAAAATTACGTCAAGGCAACCGCAGAGTCTCTGAGCTAATCATAGAGTTTCACACTCTGGCTACTGACAGTGAATGGAATGAGAAAGCTCTTCAAGATATTTTTTGGCAGGCTCTCAATGATGACATCAAGGATGAGTTGGCTGCACGTGACCCTCCGTCTACCCTCAGAGAGTTGGAGGCAGTGGCTTCCAGGATTGATTTACGCCTTCAAGAACGTCGCAGAGAGGTGAGGCAAACCAGGTCTGAAAGGGCAATGTACTCAACCCCCAGATTCTTCACCCCAGAGCCAAAACCACTTTCACCACCCCCACCATCTGCCGAGGAACCCATGCAAATTGGAAGGTCCAGACTGTCTCAACGAGAGAGGGAAAGAAGGCGTCAGGAGGGATTATGTTTTTATTGTGGAGTTGCAGGACATCAAGCCTCTACATGCCCGGTCAAGTCCAGAACTGCTATGTCTCGCCAATATCCAAATTATAGAGTTGCCACCTCTTCAACCGGACCTCCTCTACTTCACGTCAGTGCAAACCTCCAAACCGATGGTAAGGAAATACCAGTGAAACTTTTTATTGATTCTGGTGCTGACTCTGAATTCATGGACATTAATTTTGCAAAATCTCTGAACCTCCAGATGTTTCCTACAGAGAGACCTCACAGGGTTCTAGCTCTTGATGGTCATCCAATCAATCAGACCAGTATGGTGACACAAGAGGTCAAACTACTGATTTGTGGTAACCATGTCGAGAAACTAAGATTCTTCCTCATCAACTCACCTGAGTTACCCATTGTGATGGGAGCTACTTGGTTAAAGAAACACAACCCCCAGATCGACTGGAGGAGCAGCAACATCCTGGGGTGGTCCGAGCAATGTTTATCTTCTTGTTTACAATCTGCACACCAGACCAAAAATGTTGTCAAAATAAAGGAGGAAACTCCAGATCTGACTCATGTCCCTCATTGCTACCATGACCTAGCCAAAGTTTTTAACAAAAGTCAAGCTATGTCTTTACCACCTCATAGACCCTACGATTGCTCAATAGAGCTACTACCAGGTACCACACCTCCAAGGGGACGTTTATTTTCTTTGTCCCAACCCGAGCAAAAAGTCATGCGAGACTACATTTCAGACTCCCTGAAAGCGGGAATTATTAGACCCTCATCGTCTCCTGCTGGTGCTGGATTCTTTTTTGTTGGGAAGAAGGATGGGTCACTTCGACCATGCATTGACTACCGAGGGTTAAACGACATAACCATAAAGAATAAATATCCTCTGCCTTTAATGACTTCTGCATTTGATCTCATTCAGGGTGCCAAAGTATTCACCAAACTGGACCTTCGTAACGCCTACCATCTGGTCAGAATTAAGGAAGGAGACGAATGGAAGACTGCTTTCAACACCCCATCAGGTCACTACGAATATCTTGTAATGCCTTTTGGTTTAACCAACGCCCCAGCTGTCTTTCAGGCGCTAGTCAATGATGTTCTCAGGGACTTTATCGATATCAATGTTTTTGTTTACTTGGATGACATTCTTATCTTTTCCAAGGACTTGGATTCGCATGTCCAACACGTTCACGCCGTCCTCCTCCGTCTTCTACAAAACAATCTTTATGTCAAGGCGGAGAAATGTGAGTTTCACACGACCAGTACCACCTTTCTGGGTTTCAATATCACACCTGACCAAATATCCATGGATCCCTCAAAGACCTCTGCAGTTCTGGATTGGCCAATACCCCAATCACGTAAACAGTTGCAACGTTTTCTTGGTTTTGCCAATTTCTATCGGAAATTTATTAAGAACTACAGTTCCGTCGCTTCTCCCCTCCACGCTTTAACCTCCACCAAGAACTCTTTTTCTTGGAACCAAACTGCTGAACACGCCTTCCTTAAATTGAAAGCCTTGTTTACCACTGCTCCTATCCTTAGATTCCCCGATGTGGATAAACAATTCATCGTTGAAGTCGATGCCTCTGATACAGGTATCGGGGCCGTTTTAAGTCAACGCAGTAATGACGAAAAAATTCACCCATGTGCATTTTTCTCCAAGTCTCTCTCCCCAGCCGAACGCAACTATGATGTAGGGGACCGAGAACTACTCGCCGTCAAGATGGCTCTTGAAGAATGGCGTCATTGGCTGGAGGGGGCCAATCATCCCTTCATTGTTCTCACCGACCACAAAAATCTCGAGTATCTGCGATCAGCCAAACGACTGAATCCTCGTCAAGCTAGGTGGGCTCTGTTTTTTGGACGATTCAATTTTTCTCTCTCTTATAGACCCGGGACCAAAAACGTCAAGCCAGATGCATTATCTCGTATATTTGAGAAGGATCAGACCAACGGTCCACAGGAATACATATTGCCCGAGACGGTTCGCTTGTCCATCACCCAGGTCGAGAGGGAGGTCAGGGAGGCCCACCAGAACCACCCACCACCCAGGGAATGCCCGGCTGAACGCCTCTTTGTACCAGATCACCTCATCACTAAGGTACTCATGTTCTGTCATGCTTCGCCTATTTACTGTCATCCAGGGATTGAGAGAACTTTAACCATAGTCAAGTCACAGTTCTGGTGGGGTTCCTTGTCTAAGGACGTTAGAGAGTTTGTCGGGGCTTGTACCCAATGCTCCCTGGCTAAACCCTCTCGACGTCCACCGGCGGGTCTCCTGAGGCCATTGCCCATACCATCACGTCCCTGGTCACATCTCGCTATGGATTTTGTCACCGGCTTACCACAGTCTGGAGGTAAATCAGTCATTCTAACTGTCATTGACAGGTTTTCCAAGATGGTTCATTTGATTGCATTGGAGGGGTTACCCACAGCCAAGGAATTAAGCAATGTCATGATAAAGGAAGTGTTCAGATTGCATGGGATACCCAAGAACATTGTGTCTGATCGGGGGCCCCAATTCATCTCCAAGTTTTGGGGCGAGTTCTGTAAAACCCTTGGCATTGAACTAAGTCTCTCCTCAGGCTATCATCCCCAGACTGATGGACAATCTGAGCGCGCCAATCAGGAGATGGAGACCCGCCTACGCATTCTCTGTGGTGATGATGGGACCAAATGGGCAGAACATCTTCCTATCGTCGAGCATGCTATGAACTCTCTTCCTTCGAGCGCCACTGGCCTGTCTCCATTCTATGTCCTCTATGGATTCCAGCCACCGGTGTTTGCCGCCCAGGACCAGGCTGCCATGGTCCCTTCCGCGTTCCAAGCAGCTCAACGATGTCGCAGGGTCTGGACCAAGGCCCGCAAACAACTCCTCAAGACATCTGCAGTCTACACGAGGTCGGCCAACCGTCGTCGGACCCGGGAACCTGCTTATCAAGAAGGACAAAAGGTGTGGCTATCCACCAAGGACTTACCTCTTCGTGTTGACTGCAGGAAATTGGCTCCCCGCTTCATTGGACCTTTTCCCGTTTCCAAAGTGGTGAACCCGGTGGCAGTCAGGCTCAGGCTCCCTAGCACCATGAAGATCCATCCTACGTTCCATGTGTCCCGGGTCAAGCCCGTCCAGTATTCTAGGTTCATGCCCGCCTCCAGGCCTCCTCCTCCTGCCCGACTCATTGATGGCTCTCCTGCCTACACCATCAACCGTATCATGCGTTCTCGACGCTGGGGACGGGGTGTCCAGTACCTCATTGACTGGGAGGGTTATGGCCCTGAGGAACGTTCGTGGGTGCCTGCTCGCCACGTCTTGGACAAGCCGCTCGTCGCCCGGTTCCACCGGGATCACCCTGATCAGCCTGGTGGTCCGTCAGGAGCCGGACCTTGAGAGGGGGGTACTGTCATGATCCCATGTCATGATCCACGTTCTGTCTGTTTGTCATGTCATGTTCACAGCAAACACATCATTGTTCCCTCCTCCCACATGCCCAATGCCTCATTAACGATCATTGCACTCACCTGTTTGTTCCTGTATTTAAGCCCCACGTCCACAGTCATTCCTTGCCAGATTTATGAACGGTTTTGCCTAGTAGTTATCCAGCGCCCATGTCTTGTCCTGTCTTGCTTGCTACGACTCTGTTTTGGTTTTTTGGTCTCACGTCTCTCGCCTCAGCCCCTATTGGTACTGTCTCGGACTCTGCTTCCCTGGTTTTGATCCCTGCACACGCTACTGGACTTCGCCCTCCTGCCTCTCCCCTTATCGGACCTGTTCAGCCATCTGCCTCACGGAAACGGACCCAAGACTGCCTTTCACGACCACGAGTAAAGCCTGCCTCTTTCAACATTATTCGCCTCTCTGCCAATCTGTGTATGACCTCGCTTCGAACCAAGGAAAACCCCCTTCGTGTAAAAGTCCGCACGAAGGACCAACGTAAACAAGGAAGTAAATCCAGACTACGTCACTACCGGCCTACGTCATCAAGGAATTCCCTTCTGATCGGAAACAGCATAAAAAGGTTAGTGTTTTTACTTAAGACAAAAACATCTACCTTTTTAAGCCCTGCCACTAATATTATAATTTCTTGTGCAGAACTCAAGTTACCAGTGACGATCAGGACCCATTCCAGCTTCCTGTTTCTTAATAAAATTGTTAAAACTTTTCCAGTGTTCGGTTTATTAGTGAAACTCAAAAACACGGTCTTGACAGTTTGTCAAAACTTTTTTTTATAAAACTTTTTAAAAAGCTAAGTCTGGTCCTCTGGACATAAAAAAAAAGTAGAAATGTTTCGTCTTTCGTCCAAAAGACTTCCTCAGTCGGACTAAAGACGAAACGTTTCTACTTTTTTTTTTGTTAGTTTTTTTTTATGTCCAGAGGACCAGACTTAGCTTTTTTTCTTTTTTGTCTACCTTGATTATTGAGCATGCATCAAGGTGTTTTATAAAACAGTTTTATAGAACATTCAAGTGGTCAAATATATTTTCTCTTGTCATTGTTAGTACTTTACGTGTCATGACAGGTGAGGCAGTGCCCCACCTGCCTTCCCTGAGTGCACGTCAAACTGTACAGCAGGTGCTAAACAATTTGAAATGATTTATTTAAAATAAAAAATCCATGCTGATCATGTGTCTCATCCATCAATCAGCCAAATGTGTCATGTCCAATTTTACTTTGCAAAACTGCGATAGAACAAGTTCACAAAATTTGCACTGCAAAGTAGCGAGGGGCTAATGTATTTCAAATGTAATCGGCATAGAGTAAAAATAATAACAAGAAGAAAAATATATAATAAGAAGAAAAATAAATAAATAAAAGAAAAAGAAAAAGAAATCTTGAAAAAACTGTTCCAGTTCAATGGGGTGCATACAATCTGCTTACCCAGTCAAAGACAAGCCAAAATGATGCAATGAACCTTTGAATCAATAAAATAAAGCAATCAACAAATTTGAACAAATTGAAATACATAAATAACAACTTTGAGGGTCAGTTCCATTGAATAATAAATGGTAAATGGACTGTACTTGTATAGTGCCTTTCTAACTTATCAAGATACTCAAGTACTTTACACTACAATCTGTGTCCTCATTTACCCATTCATACACCACTTTGCTAGATCTCTACAAAGCTAATTGAACAAATCATTCTAAAGAGAATAATCAGAGCTTCATCACATTCATACATGGATGGGACACACAACGGAGGCAACAATGGGTTCAGTGTCTTGCCCAGGGACACTTCGGCATGTGGCTGTTGGTGGATGCAAACCTCCAACTCTTGCACTGGAAGATGACTGCTCTAACCACTCAGCCACAGCCGGACTGTATAATAGATTATACACAGGCAATGTGTGTAAAATCTTAGGACATCTGCTTTCATATCATCTTTGTTACTGCTGCTCTCTGTAAAACAGTCATCAAATTCATTCTAGGGAGACGCAGTCAGCTTTCAGCATATTATGTGAAATGTTGGATTTCAGAATTCTTGTATAGAGCAAATGTAATAAATCAAAAGTTGGAGAAGAGCAGTAGAAAAGCTCAGCTTCTCCAGCTCTTCCTCTGTTCTCTCTGTCATAGCACCCTTTCTAATCACCCTTCACCCTGCAGATATGCCATACCCATTGCGCACCTCTCCAGGCTGCCAGCGCTCGTGGCTCCTACCTTTTCTTTTTCACTCTTTGATGTATTCTCCAGAAATTGCTGCACCTTGAGTGCAGCGGAGCAGTGTGACAGGCCCATCCACTCTTTCTTCCTTGTCTCCTCTATGATTAATTCACAAGTCCAAACCAGTAACTTCCTTTGACATTAATTTCCTATGTAACATGACATCTGAGTAGCTGACAGGACTGGGATGTCCATGGATGCCTGAATGCCAAAGTCTTTCCTGTAATAAATCATTAGCCATTAGGGGCCTATGTGCCCTAAATGACTTAAACAAATGAACTTGTCTGCTTTAATAAGACCTTCCATTACCTGAATATGTTTTAGAGGCAAAATAACCAAAATAGGTAATATGATAAAACATATTATTTCCAGGAAGCCTTAAAAGTTAATGATTTAATATAAATCAGAAGTGTTATGCTTCACTTAATAAGTGCAAATGCTAATTTATGCTTACATTTGTTTGATCATTTTTGCAATATTTATATAAAAAAGTGCAACAAGTAAACTGCAGTTTAGTTGACAAGGAAAAAGATAATGTAAAAAAAAAATGGTGCACTTCATGAAGGTAGGTATAATAAACTAACTTGTGATTTTCTTTGTGCTAATACCAAAGCTGCTTTGCATACAGTATGTAAGGTGGTGAGCAGAGGAGGGTGTACCCTGCATCTCGCTCATTGAATGCTGGAGTCACAACGCATCTGCTCCCTGCATACCCAGACAAATTGATAGAAATGATGTATGCACTTAATACATTTTAAAAAATCAACTGAAAGGTTTACAGTATGTGCATACAGTGTTTGAAGTTAAGTGGGTGATTTTTTTATTTTTTTTGCATTTAAATAGGTAAAAAGTAGTCATCTCATCTATCTACATACATCTTGTGCACCAAAATATAAAATGATTGTCCTCCCAGTTTAACCATTCACACAATTTATTTTAGACTAAGTGAAAGCTCATCACAATTTACTATGATGCACCGAACCCTTCATGAAGCTTTCAGTTCATTCAACTTTCATTGTCTTCATACAGTGGTGCTTGGAAGTCTGTGAAGCCTTTATAAATTTCCATATTTCTGCATAAATATGACCTAAAACATCATCAGATTTTCACAAAAGTCCTAAAAGTAGATAAAGAGAACCCAGTTAAACAAATTAGACGAAAAAAATATGCTTGGTAATTTATTTATTGAGGAAAATGATCCAATACTACATATCTGTGAGTGGCAAAAAGGTATACCTCTAGGATAAGCAATTAATATGAAGGTGAAATTAGATTCAGGTGTTTTCAATCAATGGATGATGATCAGGTGTGAGTGGACACCTTTTTGATTTAAAGTGCAGGATCTATCACAGTCTGCTCTTCACATCATGTTTGTGGAAGTGGATCATGGCACAAACAAATAAGATTTATGAGGACCTCAGAAAAAGAGTTGTTGATGGTCATCAGGCTGGGAAATGTTATAAAACCATATCTAAAGAGTTTGGACTCCACCAATCCACAGTCAGACCGATCATGTATACATGGAGGACATTCACCAGTGTTACCCTCCCCAGAGTGGTGGACCAACAAAGATGATTCCAAGAACAAGGTGCGGAATACTCTGCCAGGTCACAAAGTACTCCAGGGTAACTTCTAAGCAGCTGAAGGCCTCTCTCACATTGACTGATGTTAATGTTCAAGAGTCCACCATCAGGAGAACACTGAACAACAAGCCACTGCTCTCCAGAAAGAACATTGCTGCTCTTCTGCAGTTTGCTAAATATCACGTGGACAAGCCAGAAAGCTATTGCAACAACAACAATGACAACAATAATAACAACAATAATAACAATAATACATCCTATACTACCTATTGGACAGATCTGGTTGGCAGGCCTTAGACTGGGGAAGTCCTCTGGATGGGGGATGAAACATTTTTCACTTAAAGAAACTGGTCCTGATGGCACAATTTAACCTTTTTCTGTTTGCTATTTGACACATGTTTGTGGATGGATGAGACAAAATACAACTTTTTGGTTTAAATGAAAAGTGTTTTGCAGGAATGCTGTTTTCCTTTCGCCAAACATAAGAACCTTATCCCATCTGTGAGACATGGTGGTGGTAGTATTGTGGTTTGGACATGTTTTGCTGCATTTGTGCCAGGATGGCTTGCCATCACTGATGTAACAATGAATTTGAATTTTAGAGAATTCTAAAGGAAAAAGTCAGGACATCTGTCCATGAAGTGAATTTGAAGAGAAGGTGGGTCATGCAGCAAGACAATGACCCTAATCACACAACTTCTTGACTGGTTCAAGAAGAATAAAGTTCAAGTTTTGGAATGGCCAAGTCAAAGTCCTGATCTTAATCCAATCCATACAATATGTTATGGAAGGACCTGAAATTAACAGTTAATGTGAAACACAAATATGTATAGTTGGATCATTTCCTTCAAATAATAAATGACAAAGTTTAATATTTTTGTCTAATTTGTTTAACTGGGTTCTACTGATCCACTTTGAGGATTTGTGTGAACATATTATGTTTTAGGGCAATATGCAGAAATATAGAACATTATAAAGGCTTCAAAAACTTTCAAGCAGCACTCCCAATGATCTGTTAATTTCTCCAAGGCAAAAAATGAAAAATAATTTGACTTTTTGAACACCTGTAGTTCATTCACATGTTCCCCTCTCACTTCTCAGTTTTTTTTTAGATAATTTATGCTTATTGTTTATGATGAAATTACAAGCTTTTCTGTCATGGTTTGTATTTAGTCCTATTTAAAATGTCCAAGTCCATCTCTCTGTCTCCCTCTCCATTCATTTCTAACCACAATTAGCTGGGGCATAATAGTGCATGGTATATATTATTGCCTGTCCTGATCCTAATTACTTAAAAAAAGTTGTTTTAAAATGGAGTGGAACAATTTACCTCCATCAATTATTTAAAATTTTTCATTAACACTGTTTTTTCATAATACCAACACAAGCCCCATTTATTTTTCCATTCCATTTGCAAACAATGTTGATTTATTTATTTTATTTATTTATTTATTTATTTATTTATTTATTTATTTATTTATTTATTTATTTATTTATTTATTTATAAAAACAATTAATTAAAAAAACACAATACAAAACAATCCAATAAACCAATAAATAAACCCCATGAATAAATCCCATAAAAATCCCATTTTGACTTTTAGCAGAGAACATTTGCCATGAACATGACTATTTTAAAAATTAAACAATTTTTGAGATAAAAAAAAAAAACTATATATTAAAAAAATACTCCTTGATACAATCAGCACAAACTACTCCATTTTTTTTCCCTTTAATAAGCAGCAGTTTCAAAACACTAATAACAGCCAGAGGGCCAATAAAACAATGTTGCTTCTAGAAGAAAATACAAAAGTTCAGTTGCATGCTATTATAGGAACTCTGAACCTAATAAACTTTAGTATCCATTTACTTTTAAGTGCAGTCTAATGTTAATTAACTCACTAATGAAAACTTTAGAAGATTGATTCACTGACTCTACATAATGCCAAGATGAGACTCCAAACAATAAATAATTTGTCCAATCAGCAGAAATCATATTTTTATTGGACTATTTGCACTTTACAACAACAACAACAACAACAACAACAACAACAACAACAACAACAACAACAACAACAATAATAATAATAATAATAATAATAATAATAATAATAATAATAATAATAATATCTAGATCAAATTGTTTAAATAAAACATGAGCCATTTTTTTATAATGTAACATAGTAATAAACTTGCAAGGCTCAAGGGATAGAAGAGCTTGTTGTGAACTGAACTAATGAAAAGTCTGATGAAGGCCATACATGTGAGTATGTGTTTGCAATGGACATGGAAACATAACAGTGAGCAAGCTGCAAACATTTAGTGCACATGGCATGCATCAGGATATTAAAGGAGAAATGTAATCAAATCTGAAAAAATCGATATAACAAGAATTTCATATAGTAAACAACACACATAAACATACTTAGTATGCTTTTTTCAAGTCAGTAGCTTAAAGAAATAGTTTTTTACATTTTTCCTGCTACATGCCGAAGTGCAGTGATTTCTGTAGTCATTTTCTGGACGCACTTTTATGACACAATTAAGACCTCCTTTGCTATCTTACAATAACACTGAAGCTATAAACCCATCATTACTGTCCTCCTGTCTGTCATTTAAAATGGAAGCAGAAGACTTTTTTGAATCTGAAGGATATCACTTTAGTTTGTCAAAAACAGTTTGGTGATTTAGTGCATTAATGGGCATTTCTATCCTGGAAATACGAATAGCCGTGCGTTAGCCGCCGCATGCTAACGTTAGCATGCTAGCGCCGTATGCTAACGTTAGCATGCTAGCGCCGTATACTAACCAGGGCTGCCAACTCTCACGCAATGACCGTGAGACACACGCATTCGAGGGGTTTCACACGCTCTCACGCCGCATTCACATTCCTCACGCTGAGAACTGACAAACGTCAAAATCTCAACTCCGTTCCACTTCCGTATTGGGAAAATACAGAGTCCGCTCCACGTTTTCACCACAACCCTTGGTGTTTTGCACAAGAACATCCACGTTGTTGTTATCAGTCCGTATTTTTGCTCCAACCTTCCATCTTACCTGCAGCAGAAACGGAGCAGGAGCTCGGTGTGAAGAAAAAGAGAGGAAAGGTGAGTGGGTTAAATAATATCAAACATGTTAGAAAGAAAGGAAAAACGAGCTGGATGGAGGAGCAGAGAGGGAAAGTGAAGAATATTATGCTTTTATATACTGATTGAAACTATTTTACAAATGGTATAAATCGCAACTGTTTTATGTGCTATAATCAAGTGTTTGTGCAATCATGTGAGTGCCTTAGACAATATATTATCACACACAAGTAAGACTTGGTGCATTTGCTAAAAATCATCTGAACATTAAACAAAGTGAATGCAGGCAAACGTCTGGACATGTAACAACAGCTCTTAGGCTTTTGCTTTATTTAGCTTTTAGCTAGCCTTCTGCTACATTTAGCAATCTCTATGCTACTTTCACCTTTTAGCTAAAGTTTAGCTACTTCTAACTTTTAGCAAGTGATTCTCTTCTTTAACTTTTAACTAGTGTTCATCTTTTTTATCTTTTAGCTCGTGTTGTGTATCAGTTTATAAGTGTTGGTCAGTTCAGAGAAACATCTTCCTGGATGTTCTTCTTCTTCTCTCCTCTTCATGTTTGTGGGGATTTAAGGGCCGATAGAAGCTCCAGCAGCTGAGTGGAACATCTGGACCTGAGATGTGGAGCAGGTTCTGTGGACAGAAGTCAGTGGGAGACTCTGAAGAACCTGTCTGAGCTTCAAACAGACACAGAGTCCAGGAGAGAATTAGTTTCTACTTCCTGAACGTTTCTCCACTGCAGCCAGATGTTGGTCAGCTGAACATCTGCAGAAACAGGAGACATGTTTGTCCTCTCCTGTTCACTTCAGCTGTTCTGATGCTGGACACAATTAAAGGCCTGGCAGTCCTTGATATATAATATATATAATAATGCACGGCCCACCACCTTTCATCTTTCTTTTAGACTAAGATCAGATCAAGTTCGAGTCAAACCTGTAAAATAATGATTAATTAATTAATGTGTTTGTTTGTTTGTTTGCATTGTTTCTGTCCACTTCCTCAGCAGTTCGTGGTGGTAATGCACCACTACCAGTGTCGTGTAACAGGGTTGTTGTTTAATTAATTTGATCAAAATGTATCATATTTATAATATTTTTCTTGTTTAGCAGAAAAGTTTATCTAGTAGTTATTAGAAATGTTTCTTTTAATCTTTGTGGAAACTCCAGGTTCCTTTTGTTTGTGTAGTGACGACGCCCCGGGAGTTTGTACAACACATTTTACCCACTGTCTTACATTTGTAAATGTCTGTGTTGCAGATGTTTAAATTCATTCGCAAGCTGTGTGCGAAGAATTCATGCTGCCAACAGCCCTGCAGGGCTGTGAACAGGCTCGTGACTTTCCCTTTAAAGAAAAGGCAAACCCTTTACCAGGTAAGTGTTGGAAAATCATTCATGATTATTTTTGATACCTAATATTACAAGTGAGTATGGGGGAACCCAATATGGTGTCACCTCCTGATGAGAAACCTGCTAAGTTTTATTAATTTTATTAAGAATGACTTTCCCACAGACCAAATTGGTATTGGTAACTCTAAATTGTCCCTAGGTGTGAGTGAGAGAGTGAATGGTTGTTTGTCTCGTTTGTCTCTATATGTGGCCCTGTGATGGACTTGCGACCTGTCCAGGGTGCACCCTGCCCCTTGCACTGTGATTGCTGGATATGGGCACCGGCGACCCCTGTGACCCAAAATGGAAGAAATGGGTAAAGATGATGGATGGATGGATGGACTTTCCCAGTAGCCCAACAGCACATGACTTCTTGTCCAATATGTCCAATATGTCTCTCTGATCATTAGCATAACACAGTATTTATGTTAGTTCTATTTGTTTGGCAGGAAGAAAAACAAGTTGCTAGATGATGGAGAATATGGAACGATAAGGTAAAGCTTATTTTTTAACACCAAGAACACAGTAGAAATAGCCTCTCAATTATTACTTATACCTCTGACCACTTGAGGAATTCCAGCTGTTCCCAGCTTTTTGTGTGAACACACAGTTCAAAACACTTAAAATTCAATTGTTTTCAACTCTTCTTACCATTTAGGCACTGTATTTATATGTTTTGTTGCTGTTTTGCTGTTGATATGTACATTTTCGGCTAAACTCACTGGAAAATGAAGAATGTCTCTAACTTTTCTCTTGTCATTTTTGACTAAACCTACATCATAAAATGCTCTTCATACAATGTAACAGTTAAAACACAGTCAAAAAGGTGGTAAATACCAACGTTTATGGAGGACTTACTGACATTATTAGAAATAAAAGCAGAAATATATAAATAGACCATTAAATGAATATATGAACTTAAAGTTTTAAAGTTTAGTTTAAAACAAAACAAACAGGAAAACACCTGTGCTTTTGTTTTAAACTAAACCTTAAACTAAACTGAGGCAGCACAGACATCTGCACGTGGATCCTGCTTTATCCTGTCTGTTGACCAATAGGAGAAGAGCTGATCCAGGAAAGGTTTCCTTTTTTATTAAATTGGTGCATTTTAAGTTATTTATTGGTTTTTATATGTTTTAGTTATTTATTCGTCCATTAATATATTTCTTTTTACTTTTTATTTCTAATTATGTCAGTTTTGGTCCTCCATACATATTCAAACATCAAATAGTCTTTCAATCTGACACAGATCTATAAAGTAGAGTGTAGGGAGTCATTTTCAGTCAATTTCTATTGTAGGATGTAGCCAACAGGATGAGGGCAGGTGAAGCTCACCAGCACAATCAAACCCTGTTGCCGCGCTGCCGCCGCCCGCGCCCGCGCTGCCGCCCCCCCCCACACACAAAAACAAGATTCTCACTCTTTGGCTTTTTGAAAAGTTGGCAGCCCTGCTAACGTGGAAGTGGGGGTGTTGAAAATGTCCTGAAACAGTTACCAATGTCTTGTTAAGCTCTGTCTTCCCCAGAACATAGTAGGATCTAAAATGATTTTTAAAGATGAAGGAGCAAGTTGAAACATGCTGTCTCCCTCCTTGCTAGCAGGCTCTATTGGGAGCTGCCTGGCTAACTAACTACGGTGGCCCTACACGGCCAAAATTCTACAGCGGCCGAATGCACAGGAGCGGTAAAAATACAATATAAAATTTAAAAAAAGTTTTAAAATCGATTTTGGGGCTTTTAGAATCGATTCTGAATCGCCAGGACTAAGAATCTTGATTCTTTAAAAAATAGATTTTTTTTGCTGCATCCCTAATTGCTACACACTGAAACCTTTTTGTCCACAACTAGATACACACACTAATATTACTGTATGAGGATACACACTGAAACCTTTTTGTCCACAACTAGATACACACACTAATATTACTGTATGAGGATACACACTGAAACCTTTTTGTCCACAACTAGATACACACACTAATATTACTGTATGAGGATGAACTCCAGTTGCACTGCCTATGTCATATTCAGGGGACGGAGAGCAGGCAGGGGGAGGGGGGTCAAAAACACCAGATGAGAATTTCTTCACTTTGCAAAGTCTAAATTTGAGTTAGGATGACATTTTTGACTTGTGAAAATTTCTCAACAAGCTTATTTTATGCTTTTCATTAGACTACTATTAGCTTAAAAACACTTTTCATTTCTCCTTTAAGTGAAAAGATAAAACCAGCAAAGAGCAGGAAAACAAGGTCAGCAGAGAAAAGTTATTGAATGACATCAGCTCTCTACTCTCTTTCACTAGACTCAAATTAAAGCTTTAAGCCAAATGCAGTTTGTTGCCACAGTTACACAGATCTATCTTTATCTGCTTTAATCACTGAATTACACTCAACCTAAAGATCTGCTACTCAAAGAGCTTCACCAGCTGACTCATGGAAGAACGTTGTAAGATCAACCCACAAATCATGTTGCCTTCTGCCTTCAGCCACATGTCCTCTGTTAGTTCCTGTTCTTCAGCTCCTGTCCTGACCACTCTCACCTAACCCACGTTATTATGTCAGGTGCTCCCATCAGCCACTGTCCATGTAGTTGCTAAGGTTTTATCTCTTCCCAGTAAAGAGTTTGATATTTTTCACGTCTTGTTTGCCTCTTCTGTGTTTTCCTTGAGTTTATTATATTAATTTTGCTGCCAGATTAACCTATTTAATTTCCTTGTAAATGAATATAGTTTTTTTTTTTTCAAGTGCATCATATTAGAGGCTTTGTGGGTTCAAACGGTGACAATTTTTTAAAATATTTTTATATCAGTTATATTTTGCCATTGTTGCAAGAAACTGTTTAATTCATGACTCTGTAGGTTTAGATTATACGTAAATAAAAGTGTGACTATAGTTATGCATAAGATGATACACTAATAAACATTGTATCCAGAAGTGCCACCTTGGAGAAATAGTGGCTATCTTGTACGTTGAAAGATCTGAAATAGAAAGTGTTTTCTGTTATTTAAAGTTATACAGCATCAACGTTTTTAGTGTCATGTAAAGGCACAATTAAGAAGGATTATTAGATGTTATGATGTCACTGCTGATGATATGCTCTTTGCCACAAATGCAAAATTCATTAAGCCCATCCTCCACCACTTCCATGCATGCAGATCTTGTTGATTAAGCTGCAGGCCCTGATAGCTATCAGATTTAATTAAACTGATAATTATAATTGCAAGACATAATTTTGGGCTTTAATTACTGGGCAGGACCATTAGATATACTTTCTAGGCCATTTGCAAGCGAATTGCACGCAAAGTGCTTTTGCACCAAATGTGGTAATTTATTTATAGTATCTATCCAAAGGATTAGAAACCAGAGAGTATGTAATAAATAAAGAAACCAAATCACTACACTCTAAAACATGCATGCCAGGTTATGTGGCATTAATTTAAAAAATAATCTGCATTATTTGCATGTTTTCATTTTTCTAAGTTTATATCTTAGATCCTTATTCCCGGTTTATTTTTACACTTTATATGTCTGCTATTGTTGAATGTAGCTGGAACCCTGTATACACAATTTTGTTCCACCTCATGTACCACATGTGATGTGAATGACAATAAATAACCTTGACATTGATGATTATTTGCATTGTTTGTAATTGTGTTTGACCTGATTGGTAGATCATACTAAATGTACATTTATTTTCAAACTGTAGCATTTGAAATTTATTTTTAAGATAATAATAAATAAATAAACACTACTTCCAATTACCATGTACAGTTTTTTTTTTATTTTTTACTTGAGAAACTACTGTAGTACAAAAATACAATTAGGTAGCATTTAGTCTTCCAAGCTGTGTTGTTAAGTTTTGTAAAATCTGAACTGTTCACAATATTTCATGTTCAACCAGAACAATTAAATATATCAAGTACTCAAACAAGAGTGCTTGAACGTCAATATTTTCTGGCAAGGAATTTTTTTTCTGCTAAAATGAATTATTCTGCTTTGTTAAGATGAATGAGTTGTAGCCTATCCACCACACTGTAGTGGCAGTGTATTGCCCCACTCAATTTCAATACCATACTTTAATTGGTTTTGTATTTTCAACAGGCCTGTTAGCTTTGCCAAAATGTCAATTAATCTGCAAAAACAATTTTTCAATAATCAAAGTCAGCTCTGTGATTGCAGGGCAGAGACCTAACTGGCAGTTAGGTAGTTTTCCCACAAGCCCATTGCATTGTTAATTTTTTTGCTTGGAGTGTTTCTAAATCAAATGACATTAAAAATAACTAAAAATATAAATAATAATAAAAACAAGAAAATTGAGTTAGCATTTACGACATGACAAATATTTGCAACGTCAACTGCTGAAGATGTAAAAATAAATTATAAAACAGCTTCCAAGTTA
Organism: Garcialebias charrua; assembly: GCA_038048925.1. Lineage (NCBI taxonomy): Eukaryota > Metazoa > Chordata > Actinopteri > Cyprinodontiformes > Rivulidae > Garcialebias > Garcialebias charrua. The sequence goes on along the minus strand of JBBPBX010011049.1, from coordinate 26,189 downwards.
AAATAAATAAATAAAATAACAAAGGATGGGCAGCACAGTGGTGCAGTTGGTAGAGCTACAGCCTCTCAGCAAGCATGTTGCCACGGTTCAAATCCCGTCTGGGGACATTTCTGAGTGGAGCTTGTATGTTCTCTCCATGCATGCATGAGTTTTACCCGAGTACTCTGGTTTCCTCCCACAGACCAAAACATAAGATAAGCTATATGATTTTGCATGCATGCAATGTTATGCATGCATTGCAATTGTTGAAGTCAAAGGTTCTTTCTTTGTCGTTCGCACCATGGGTCCTAGTTACATCCAACAAAAGTACAAATTTTAAATAAAAAACGTAATAAGATCTAGATATGATCTAAGAAATGAACTAAGAAATACCATACCATACCATACCATTTTATTTATAAAGCACTTTCAACAGGAACAAGTCCACACCAAAGTGCTGAACAAACAAATACGTAACAGGCAAAACAGACAATGAAGTACAACACGAAAAACATAAAAACATTGCAGATCATAAGTAAAACGATCAAATATAAATCAGCTGGCATTGAAAGCAATGGAGTAGTAGTGAGTTTTTAACCGGGATTTGAAAACTGAGAGGGAGGGGGCCTGTTTGATGAGCAGCGGTAACTCGTTCCAGAGTCTTGGGCCTGCTACAGAGAACGCCCTGTCACCCCTGCGCTTAAGGCGAGTTTCTGGAACTCTTAAGAGTACCCGGTCCTCTGACCTCAAAGCACGTGGAGGGACATATGGGTGTATCAGATCCGAGAGATAGGCGGGGGCGAGACTGTTCAGCGATTTGTAGACATACATGAGAATTTTGAATTGGATTCGAAGATGAACCGGTAGCCAGTGCAGGGAGGCCAAGACTGGTGTAATGTGCTCTCTTTTGCGTGTGCTGGTTAAAAATCGGGCAGCTGCGTTCTGAACCAGTTGTAATCGTATGAAATATGATTTGTAAGAAATATGCTTGAACTAAGAGTACACCAAGCACTAGTAGTTTAAATGAGACCACATATTGGTTTTTATATTTTTTTATGGTATGTCTGTGGGCTATCCAGACCATGTTCATTCAATTTAATGCACAAAATAATTCTTAGATAATAAGATATCCCCTTTTTAGTTCTGCCTTTTCTCATTTCCGTTCTGAACAGGCAGTTTATGATAATGAGCTCTGAAGGCCACGCCCTAAACAATCTGTTTACATTAACTCCGCCCTCTGTAACAGCCAGTATCTCTAATCTGTTGTTGTTTTAAAATTAGCTCTTTTTTATTACTCATTTGACTTACTGTTAGTGCTAGCTTAAGATAACTTACCGAAAGCCGTCTGTGCGCGCCGCCATTTGCTGCTCCTTTTAGCATTAGCCCACCCGAATCCGAGGCTAATGATAGCTCTTCCTCCTCCGCCCGCTTAGCTTTGCTCGTTGCATGCAGCGCTTTGGGAGCGATCGCTGCTCCAGTCCAGACACACACAAAGTTCACCGAGTGTTTCCAGTTAATTTATCCGTATGAGGCAACCTCTGACCGGACCCACGGACCTCAAAAGCCAGCAGTTCCCAGCAGCTCCGCCCGCAGATGGTCCCTTCGCCGGCGGTCTGCTCGTTTTATTTCTGCCGGCTGCGCGTTGGGAGCGATCGCTAATACGCTAAAAATTGAAATAAAACGTAAAAATAACAATTATACTTTATTTATAAAGCCATTTAAAACAACCACAGCTGCAACAAAGTGCTGTACACATGAAATTAAGAACATTTAAACAAAAGATGAGATGAAATCAGGAAAAACAACCGTCACGTCTTTTATACTGAAGTGGGTTGAGCCTAACCAGGGGTTGCTAGGTGATGGGCTAGACTCAAGTTTGGGGTGGGTTGTCCTGGCACTTGTGACGTCACAAGCGCAATGATTTGAAAACGAGACATTTATATCACTGAAAAATAAATCTACTTAGAGTAAATATACCACTGGGTGCATTTCTTTGGCCCTAGGACTGTTTTTTTAAGAAGTAAATAACCAAAATAGAGTAAAAAAAACATTAAAAAGTGAATTTTGCATCTGTGTTCCCCTTTAAAAATAATACATCAAACAACAGCAGCACGAACATGAGTCTGTGTGAGCAGATGAGTATGATCGAACACAGCAGCGTGATCAGCAGCATCATTGCTCAAGAAAGGCTCAAAATGCATGTTAGGCTAATTCTCAGGGATAATTTAGAGTTGCTAAAGGGAATGGTTGTTTGTCTCGGTTGTGTCTGTGTCTCTGTGAAGGACTTGCAACCTGTCCAGGGTATTCCCTACCTGTCGCAGGGTGATGGCTGGACATGAGCACCAGTGACCCCCCGCAAAGGCAAGAAGCAAGTAAAGATAATGGATTGATGAACATAGGGTGAATGACCCATGATAATGTCACTTCATTCATTTAGGTTTCTTAGTAGTGCCATGCATGGAAAGAAACAATGTCTGAGAGTAATGACATCTTGCTTAGCACCCCCCCCCCCCCACACACACACACACACACACAGTGTGAGGGGGCATACCTGTATATCCGAATAGAGATCAGTTTACCAATTTTCTACCTCTAGCATATATGACTGATACTGTACCTTTCAAAGACCAAAAATTGTATTTAGAAATGTTTCCAACACTCCGAACATTTGTGTCCAGTTAAATGATCTGGAAAACACTAATAGACTCAATTTAAAATATTTGCAAGTCAGGCAGGAGTCACTCTGCAGAAATCCAACATGTAACCCAATATCTATCATGTGTGGATTTTAAAGTGGTTTCATAAAAAAAAAAAAAAATCATGAATACCGTATTTTCCACCATACACGTTGCACCACCGTATAAGTCACATCAGTCCAATTATGTCCAGTAAAGTGGAAAACTCCATAAACATGTTGCACCGCCATATGAGTTGCATCTATTATGCATCACCGCTGACGCGTTGCGTATGTTACGCATCACCGCTGACAACCAGGATATGTGGGCCAGTGTTTTGCCAAAAATGGATTGGCTGCCAAATGGCCACAAGAGCGTGCACGGAAGGACTTTAACAAGATTAACACTTAAAAACAATTACAGGGAGTCCTCGACTTACGTCACCCCCGACCTACTGCAACTCGGACTTACGAACGTACTGTAAAAAAAATAAAATAAATAAATAAATGAATACATGTACAGTACTGTACAGTCACCAAGCACTTAGCCTATCCTAACACAGTTTTTAAAGATGAAGGAGTGAGTTGAATTGTATCCCTTTCACATAAAGTGAAATAGCTCCCTTTATGTGAATGGAGCCTGCTGGAGAGGAGGGAGACAATTCAACTCACTCCTTAACTGTGTTAGGATAGGCTAAGTGCTTGGTAACTGTACAGTACTGTACATTTATATATATATATATTTTTTAAATAAATAGATAAATGTACAGTACTGTACAGTCACCAAGCACTTAGCCTATCCTAACACAGTTTTTAAAGATGAAGGAGTGAGTTGAATTGTCTCCCTCCTCCCTAGCAGGCTCCATTCACAAAAAGGGAGCTAGCTCCCTTTATGTGAAAGGGAGATAATTCAACTCACTCCTTCATCTTTAAAAACTGTGTTAGGATAGGCTAAGTGCTTGGTGACTGTATAGTGCTATACAGGTATTCATTTATTTAAAAAACAAAACAATAAAAAATTGTATGGATCCGACTTACGTCATTTTCGACATACGAACGGTCCTTAGGTCCGGAACTCGTTCGTAAGTCGAGGACTACCTGTATGTGTTTACTGAAAATCATAACAAAGGTGTGTCTGAGCTGAACTTTTCCTTAATTAATGCACATAATGGTCAAATCAGCTGAATAAAAAATAAAAAAAACGGTAGTGTCGCTGCCTCGGTTCTGTGATGTGTGGACGTACTGTGAGCGGAAATGCTGCATCTCTTTAAAATTTAACAAGATAAACACCTAAAAAAAGTTTGCTGACATTATAGTAACATATAGACATTATAGTACCGCTACCGGTGTATGAATGTGTGTATAAATGGGTGGATGGCTGGTACTGTGAAGCGCTTTGGGGCCCCTCATAGTGGGCTGGAAAGCGCTATATAAGTAAGTTTAATTTATCAGTTACCATAAAGGTGCGTCTCAGCTGAACTTTTCAATAACACACATAATGGTCAAATCAGCTGAATTTATAAATTAGTTTTGCTGTCTCTCTGCTGCAAAGCTTTTACGCGTAGCAAGCGGAAACGCTGCATTTCTTTAAAATTTAACAAGATAAACACCCCAAAAAAATTGTTTGCTGACAGTAAAAGTGTGTCTCAGTTGAACTGTCGCTGTTGGCCCCGCGGGGGTCATTGTGTGTAGTCGCTGGTGGAGCTCGTCCAGTTCTCCCCCTTGGTCGGATCTGGGGAGTGGGTGAGTGGCTTGTCCTGTTCGGGTGGCCATGGGGACTCTGGGCTCAGGGTCCTTCTTGGGGTCTTATGGTACATTCAGACCGAACAGCGTTTCAACTTCCAAAAAGCTTGTCACGCACGCAAGTGGACGCACTTGGTGTCCAGACCTACTTGGACCAGAACGCCAGAACGCGAAACTGCTGCGGGGTGTGTGGGAGGAGCTTACCGGTATACCGAGTCCTCCTCACTGCACTCCGCCAGGCGAGGAGCTTTTTATTTCTGTCTCTGTGGAGCAGACTTGACTGGTCGTGAAGGACTTGTCGCGAACACACAGCTACAATGAGTTTCTCTTCCATAGTACACGACCTCGCGGGTCTTTTCTGTGTCCCACAAACAATACGTCACATAGTGCGCGCGCCCCCTCGTTTCCGCGTCACATAGGGACTCTCCCCCTCTCTTCTCCCCCCGACTCTCCCTGATTGGTTGACACACCAACCAATCAGGTAGAGTTGAGCGGCGTTTGAAAGTTTGAACGGCGAAATCTTCAGCATGTTGAATGCGTGGTTTGGAGGCTGAAGCCGGTTCACGTGCACGGAAAACGCTTTCCAGCACGCTCAACACGCACGCGACGTGACGCCCGACGCCAAGACGCGGCTGGAAGCGCGTCCCCCATTGACTTTGCATGTAAACTGGACGCTCCTGCCGTTGAAACGCTGTTAGGTCTGAATGCACCATTAGGCTTTGATGCCCCTTCGTCTGCCTCGGGCCTTGGGGGGGGGGGGATCTCTGATGCTTCACGGTCGCTACTGAATGTTCTATTGGAGGAACCTTATTCACTTATGCATGCTCACAGCCACACACAAATGGATGCAGGGATGTATATGTAGATATCATATGCAGATATATAGATGGATATGTGATATGAATGTATATGTATGTATACTGTATTTATATTTGTAGGTATGGATATGTTTATTTGTGGAGGTCTGCTGCGGGGTCGTGTATGTTATTAGTCTTTATGCATGTGTGTTTTGTTGCTGTGTTCTGTCGTGTGCTTTGCAGGGTTGCCGACGGGGGTTGGGTGTGTTTGCCTTGTGCTCTTTTTGGGGATAATTGTTGTTTTGTTGTCTTTCTTTCTATCTTTCTTTTCTCTCTATAAAAAAAAACTGTTCTTAATAAATGCACTTTGACGGTTAAAACATGGCTAAATGAAGCCGACAAAATAAAGCAGCTTTGAAATTACTACACGCTCACCCGCCCATAATGATGACAGAAACACCTATTTGTTTTATTTATTTTTTATTCAAACCTGTTGAATTCTTCATCCTCTGTGTCGCTGGTGAAGAGTTCTGCCAATTCCTGAGGTAACAGGTGTTGATGCAGCTCAGAGCACTAGTACTGCCTCCTCTTCCTCCTCCACGTCCAGCAAACATGCTGGCCTTCCTGAACCCCGACTGGATGGATTATTTAGTGACTGAGGTCCACGCTTCATCGATCCAGCCGAGAACCTGCTGGACGGTTGCGTGGCACATCCGTCCTGTACCCATGAAGCTGTTGCTCTCCGTCCACCGTCCACTCCTCCCAAAGGCGGTGCAGAGCTGCTTTGAAGCTCCAGTTCACATAAACGTCCAGAGGCTGCAGCACTTTTGTCAAGTCAAGTCAAGTCATCTTTATTTATAGAGCACAGTTAAACCAGATAAACTGCTATCAAGGTGCTTAAGGTCAAGCCTCCCAGGATGGTGGCAGGAATGCAGTTAAACACTTTAATTGTATCTTTAAAATTGCAGCATGCTGTGCACACACACATTGTCCATCCAGCAGGACTTTTTTTTTGCTCTAAAAATCTGTACACTGTACAGGTACACCAGTAGTTGTCAAAAGCCTAGCGGGTCCTTTAGAGCCCCTAGCGGCTGAAAGTGGTACTGCTCCATTTTTTTTCAGTCAATGACTAGAAATGCTCATATCTCAGCCAAAAATTGATCTAAAAATGTGGGGGGAAAAATCTATAAATACGTCTCTTTACCATATAAGTCGCAGGTCATGCAAATTAGGCAAAAACTGTGACTTATATGTCAAAAAATACAGTATGTTCTTTACTGTATTCTTGTTTGTTTGTTTATCACCTTTGTCACTAGAAAATGACATAAAAAACGGAGAAACTCACAACCAATTATTTGCTTGAGACAAGTCTGTGGAGCAAAGAGTAAAACAAAAAGAAAAGGATAAGCAATTGTTAATTGGGTTCTTATGCTGCTTACAGGCATATCTGTGCCCTTGTACACTGTGGACAGATACTCAAAATTCACAAGGACATTCTTAGTGCCTGTGTGCTTCCACTAATATGCTTCTGCTTTTGTGAAAATAAAGAAAAAATAAATGCTACTACAGGTGTCTTAAACCTATTTATAGTGGAAGTTGATAATGTCACCTATGGAGGGTTGTTTTTTGTATTGAGCCTTTTTGAATTTATGTAAATGGAGGGCTGTTTTTTTTTTTTTAAGTGAAGCAGACATCATGCTCAATTCACCAGGCTGACAAGGACCAGCATTTCCAAGTACACTGTCGGTGCAAACATCTTGTATCTGCTAAGATGCTTTTGGTATGGCCTTGTTGGAACTTGGTTTACATAGGTCATTTTTTTTCCACAGTTGTAGTAGGCTACTCCTTAGCTTCAGCCATTTATTTAAACTCCACTTTGTTGCAGCAGGGATCACTTAGGTGGCTAAAATGTAGAGAATAAATCAAACCTGTTGAATAACTGGTTGAGATCTTACAAACATTTGTTTCTTTAAGAATGTGAGTCAAGCCTTTTGGTCTTGTGGTTATCTAGCTTTTCCAGACTGCACTTATATTGTTCCACTCAAGTTTTTATTTTTTCTGTCTTCTTCCTGTAGTTGTTTTTGCCTTCCCTTAACTGAAGCCTCTGTTTTTATTATTGTTTATTTATTTATTTCTACTTAGGGTGAGCATTCTGTTTTAGATCTATTCTTCTTTTGGCTTTTACCTTTTTATGGGTTGCCACAGCGAGTCATTCTCCTCCATGTCACTCAGTCGTCTGCATCCTCTGTCCTCACTCCAACTACCTCAATGTCCTATCTAACTCTATCCATATGTCTAATATTTGACAATATGCTGTCTTTTTCATGATCGCTGCATTTTTAAAATTGTTCTATGAATATACCCACTGTCCATCTTCTGGATATGTCCAAACAAAAAAAAAGTTTAAAATCAATTTAAAATCAAAATTAAATATATAAGTTTGTTTGCAAAAACGAACATAGTTAGATGATAAAACATATATATGTAGTGCAATGCTGTGTGATGCATAGATCCAACATGATGTCAGTGCATCTTTAAGCCAGTCAACCTAGCCAATTGTGTCCTTCGACAATGTAATTTTGCACACATGGATAAACCAAATAAAAGCACCAATGTGTGAGAAACTGAGCACACATGATCTGTAACATTGCACATTCATATCAACTTAGCTGTGTGACTACCTTAAAATAGGTGGCTGAAATTGGTATCAGCAGTTTGTTACCCTTAAAGTGTATCTTTCACTTTAAACACATGTTGTTGCCTTTTCAACCTAACATGTCTAAAACTCAAATTTTCATCAAAAATACGGATCATATCCCAAAATAAAATGTGCTACTACTACCTTTTTTGTCTTCCCTCGCTACTCTGTCTAAAAATAGTGCTCTCAGCGGTAAACCGGAAGTGACATCACAGGAGGGGAACGTTTGTGCTTTAGCTAAGAAAGATATGGGATTGCACCAGGAGGAGGCGACAGATTACAAAGTTGTTTTGACATAAGTATGTCATCTCTGACTATTACATCAAATATCTAGCCAAATAACTTCTAGATATATACTACCTAAAGCTAAAAATGGTTTATATTACATATAGCCTAAATATAGAGATACAGCATTAATTACACCACTGATGGATTTAACTACTTTAGCCTTAGCTCCCTAAACAATTACTTTTTCCATCCTAAACCACTCAGTGGACATTTTTTCCTGCTTTCAGAGTGTAATTATACAGGGCTTTTTTACTAAACGATTGCCTGTATAGCACATTTGAGATGAAATTCGATTTTTTATTAATTTTTTAAGACATGCAAAACGGTCGCGCTAGCATAAAATTAGCATCGGTTTTACTTCCATCTAAAGTCATTCATATCTCCTAAACCACTCATTGGATATTTTTCCTGCTTTCAGAGTGTAATTATACAGGGCTTTTTTACTAAACGATTGCCTGTATAGCACATTTCAACCTGAAGAGACTCACAAAACGAGAGAGAGAATACAATTAAAATGTTTTATTGATTAAGGTTTCTTTGGCGCTCGGGCCCCGGCGGAGGGCATGCATGCCGGACTGCTGAGAGCTTGAATGTCCGGCATAGGGAGATAGATTATGGATATCTACCCCCCGGGACCCGAACCCGGTGGTGGAGAAGGGATCGCAGACGTCCAATCCATCCCACCGGTACGTGAATGACGGCCAGCCAGCGGCCGACGGCTCCGGACAACCCTGAGACGAACACCAGCGCAGAACCTCCATCCTGAGCAAGCACGAAGCGACAGTGGGAAGGAAAAACTCCCTCGAGAGGAAGAAACCTCCAGCAGAACCAGGCTCAGGACAAGCGGCCATCTGCCATGACCGGCTGGGTCGCAGGGAACAGGAAGCAGGAATGCACACAGCAGCAGGACCAAGACGAAGGCGAGCAGGACAACCCCAGGCGGCGGAGGCGGGACGAAGAACAGGGGAGAACCGAGGAACCAGAAACCCCGGGAGGAGACGGGGAGGTGGAGGGAGGCGACTAGACTGGCAACGGGCAAACAGGAAGAGCTGAGGAAAGGGGCGCCTTATATCCAGGTGGACAGTTGAGTGATTCGATGCAGCTGTATCCAGGTGGACAGTTGATGAGTGATTCGATGCAGCTGTGAGTCCTGCCATTGTTGAATTTGCGTCTTCAACTTCATTTCAACCTGAAGAGACTCACAAAACGAGAGAGAGAATACAATTAAAATGTTTTATTGATTAAGGTTTCTTTGGCGCTCGGGCCCCGGCGGAGGGCATGCATGCCGGACTGCTAAGAGCTTGAATGTCCGGCATAGGGAGATAGATTATGGATATCTACCCCCAAAAAATAGCCGGGGCCGAGCTGGCGAGGGTCTGGCTGCCCGAGGGTATGCGTGGGCAACAGCCTTGTTCACGGACTGGGCAACAATAGCCCCTTTTCTTGGACCGGGCAACAACAGCCCCTTTTCTCAGACCGGGCAACGACAGCCTCTTTTCTCGGACCGGGCAACGACAGCCTCTTTTCTCGGACCGGGCAACGACAGCCTCTTTTCTCGGACTGGGCAACGACAGCCTCTTTTCTCGGACTGGGCAACGACAGCCTCTTTTCTCGGACTGGGCAACGACAGCCTCTTTTCTCGGACTGGGCAACGACAGCCTCTTTTCTCGGACTGGGCAACGACAGCCTCTTTTCTCGGACTGGGCAACGACAGCCTCTTTTCTCGGACTGGGCAACGACAGCCTCTTTTCTCGGACTGGGCAACGACAGCCTCTTTTCTCGGACTGGGCAACGACAGCCTCTTTTCTCGGACTGGGCAACGACAGCCTCTTTTCTCGGACTGGGCAACGACAGCCTCTTTTCTCGGACTGGGCAACGACAGCCTCTTTTCTCGGACTGGGCAACGACAGCCTCTTTTCCGGACTGGGCAACGTCTTTTCTCGGACTGGGCAACGACGGCCTCTTTTCTTGGACTGGGCAACGACGGCCTCTTTTCTTGGACTGGGCAACGACGGCCTCTTTTCTTGGACTGGGCAACGACGGCCTCTTTTCTTGGACTGGGCAACGACGGCCTCTTTTCTTGGACTGGGCAACGACAGCCTCTTTTCTTGGACTGGGCAATGACAGCCTCTTTTCTTGGACTGGGCAACAGCCGCATTCCCGGGAACAAGCCTCGCTTGGGCAACCGAGAACGAGCGTGCATGGGCTCCAGCCCCTTTCCATGGAGAGAAGACAAAAGGGGGAAGTGATTTGGCTCAAGTTGCATGCATGCCGGACTGCCGAGAGCTTGAATGTCCGGCATGGGGAGATAGATTATGGATATCCTCCTCCCCCCAAACATAGCCAGGGGCGAGCCGGCGAGGGTCTGGCTGAAAGGTGAAAAGGAAGCCCGTGAGAAGGGTTGCCAGAGGAATGAGAGATGGGAGTGTGCCTGCTCGAGCAACCAGAGAGAGCCCGCATGGGCTGCCAGGAAGTGAGCCAGGGAATGGTCCCGCACAGGCAGCTGCAGAGTGAACCCGCAAGGGCTGCCAGAGAGAGCCCGCATGGGCTGCCAGAGGAGAGAGAAGGGAAAGTGAGCCTCGCACGGGCTGCCGGGAAATGAGCCCCGCAAGGGCTACCGGTAAATGAGCCTCGCATGGGTTGCCAGAGGAGAGAGAAGGGAAAGTGAGCCTCACATGGGCCGCCGGGAAATAACCACGCATGGGCTGCTGAGAAATGAGCCACGCATGGGCTGCTAGGGAGTGAGCCGGGGAATGGACCCACATAGGCTGCCGCGGAGTGAGCCACGCATGGGCTGCCAGAGAGAGCTTGCATGGGCTGCAGAGGAGAGAGAGTTAGTGACCCGCCAGAGTGAACCCGCATGGGCTGCCAGAGAGAAAGCAAAGCCCACTTGAGCTGCCAGAAAGGAAGAGGGAGGCGTCGTCCACAGCTGAAGGACTCTTCCACCAGTTAGCAATGCGAGAGCTCACCTAGAAACCTAGCAAGCGCCGAGCAGCGAGCATGGATGAGATGTCCGGGTGGACGCAGGAGGAGCAGGCCGCCAAGACCAGCGATCAGGCCGACGGAAGGAAGCCTCGGGAGCACCCCGAACAGCTGCGGAGGGAGCTTAGCTACGCCCCTCGGGAACGCAGTGGCATGAATAGAAAACAGAGTCAGGAAGGAGCTCGATGGCAAGGGAAGGGAACAGACTCGGGAACGGACCCAGATGACAGAGTTTGCACGAAAGACAATGCCAGCCAGGAGGGATCGAATAAACGGGATTAACGGGAGGCCAACTAAGGAAGCAAAACGGGGTGAACGGGAAGCCAACTATGAAAGTAAAACAGGGTTAACGGGAGGCTAACTAAGAAAGAAACGGGGTGAACGGGGGAAGGAAGATCAGCGTTCTGACCCGCGAAGGGCCTTGGGGGTCCACCGACGAGGGCAGACGGAACGTGGATGTGCGCCCCTGCAGAAGCTGCACACGTGGAGAAAGGCACAATTAGGGTACGAGCAGACAGAACGGTTAAAATGGTTACAAATCTGCATGTCGTTGAAAGCCTCCACCCCCCGACCGCGGTGGTCCGCATGCAAGCCGCCAACAGAACCCCCAACAGAACGGGGCGCCGGCAGGGAGGGCAGAGCAGGCAGGCTAAACGGGACCGAGGGGCAGAGGGAACTGTGATGGCCGACGGCAGAGCAGGAGTGGCAGGGGGCGGCGTGGGTCAGCATAACTAGGAGGTCAGTGTCCAGGATAGACCAGTCGATACGCACCCCCGACCGGGACAGGATGGCAGCAGCCTTAGTAGAAAAGGCGTTATGGTAACGGTAGTACAGGGACCTGCCGTACATGAGGCTGAGATCCACCACCAGGGCGAGGTAGGCGTCCAGCTCGACCCTACGCTCGGGGTAGACTGAGCAAAGAACATCCCTGAACACCCCAAAGGCCGCCACAAACTCGCCGACGGACAGGTCCCTGGACAGGCGGGGATCGGCGGAGCGGAAGACCGCAGTGAACTCCAAGGAGGAGGCCACCTGACGATCGACCGGGGGGGAGGGGAGCAGCAGGGAAACCATATTAACGTGCTGCCCCTGCATGATCTTAGCACGGAGCCTCGGGGAAATTGAAGCATGGGCTGGCATGTATGGCTGGCCTAAAGAGGGAGAGCATGAAGACAAACAATTAAGTCAGGACAGCACCAGGCATCACAAAGATTACTGCCACCTCGAACAAGGACTGCACAGAACATCCACAGTGCAAGCATTACCAACGTGACACAATCTAAACAGGTCAAACGACGCCAGTGCGACAGAATGTAAACAGATTAAACTCACCAAAGTCACACAAACAGGTCAAATGACACCAGTGCGACAGAATTTAAACAGATTAAACGTACCAAAGTCACTCAAACAGGTCAAACAACGCCAGTGCGACAGAATTCAAACAGATTAAACAATACCAAAGTCACACACGGCGAAAGTTTGCACAAAACAAACCAGAAGACATTAAGAAACAATGGCGGAACAACAGCGCCATCTGCCTGGCAGAGCTAACACAACACAGTCGCAGTACCACGGCCCGCGCACCAGACGGCGCTGCAGAACGGGCGAAAACTAACGAAGAAGAACCGACCTAGCATTAGTAGCATAGCTAAGGAGCGGCGCACGTCAGCGAACTGGCCATTTAGAGGCTATTTAGAGACAAAAACGAAGCGCACCAAGGCAAAGCAGACCGACTGAGGACAAAGAAACGATACATCTTACCTAGTGGAGGAGCGGGGCGGGCCTCGGCGAGAGTGAACGCCACGGGACCAGGCAGGGGAGCTGACCGACCCAACGATGCAGGAGTAGAGGGCAGACGCTGGACAGAGCCGAGACAGGGCCTCGGCGAGAGTGAACGCCACGGGACCAGGCAGGGGAGCTGACCGACCCAACGATGCAGGAGTAGAGGGCAGACGCTGAGCGGACAGAGCCGAGACAGACTGGACGAGCACGTGAGCGAGGCGAGCACAGCCGAGGACAAATGATCATGGGCCCGCGGGGACCCAACCGAAGGTCGGCCGGGGAGCGGGGAGAGAGGCGGAGTGGAGGCCGAGGCACGGGCGGGCGCGGCCGGCGCACCGAAGCGGCTCGTGGAGGGGACCGGGCCCGGAGCAGGGGCACCGGAGGAAGGCGGGCACGGCCGGCGCACCAAAGCGGCTCATGGAGGGGACCGGGCCCGGAGCAGGGGCACCGGAGGAACGGGGGCGGCCCCTGCCGCGCTTGGCGGGAGGTGGAGACCGCTTCCTGGTGCGCTTCCCGGACACGGGCGTCAGCGGCGAAGGAGGTGAAGAGTCGCCGGAGGGAACTAGCTCGGCGAGGGACACCAGCTGGGCAGAGGTGAACTGGCCGCCGGGCAGATGCCCCCGGACAGCAGACACGCAGAAGGCGAAGAAGAAACAGGGCGCGAGGCGCGCCGAGAGCTCCGACGGGCAGGAGCAGGGGAAGAAGGACCAGCGGTGGCCGGGATGAGGACCGGGGAGTCCCCGGAGGCACACACAGGAATCGTCGTCAGACATGGCGAGGGCGAAAACTGGAGAAAGAGAACGCAAAACGAGAACTAGACGAGCAGAACACGACTAGACTGGCAACGGGCAAACAGGAAGAGCTGAGGAAGGGGCGCCTTATATCCAGGTGGACAGTTGATGAGTGATTCGATGCAGCTGTGAGTCCTGCCATTGTTGAATTTGCGTCTTCGACTTCATAAATAATGCAAAGAAAGATAACTGTTGCAGGTTCAGGTGTGCTGTTTTACAAAAAACAAAGTCTGCTAAGCTGACATGGATGCAGATAAACTCTGAGAACATCCTAACCTCATTCTCAGGAGGACTTGGTCATTTTTAAGGCGGATCATTTCTTGTTTGTGCAAGAAGATTTAATCTTTCAGACACATTAGAAATCAGAAGCAAAATAATTTCATAACAAAATTAATTTCAAGCAATGAGGAAAAATTACCTCACAAAGCACACAGGCAAAAATCATACAATTGTCTGCCAAATTTCACTTCAAAGTTAATCCAGATTATCATCTGATGATGATGATGATGGTGGTGATGGTAGAAGCTGACCCAAGGACTTAAAGTTCCTCTCATTACTGTAAAGATAAATTAAAATGAAGAATATTCTGGAAGAGCTACACTGTGCCTCAGTTGGTAGAGCTGTAGCTTCTCATCGAGCAGGTCGATGGATCAAATCCTAGCCATGGGACATTCTGGGTGGAGTTTGAATGTTCAGAATCAGCTTTATTGTCATTGCACAGAGCACAACAAAATTATATTTCAATACAGCCCGTCCGAAGAACTACAAACAAACAGACACAGACTTGGGTAGACGGGGTGACTGAGTCGCAGCCTCTGAGAGGCGTTCCTTTTTCATTAGATTAGAAAAAGGGGAACTACGAGGGAAGAGGGGGCAAAAAAAATCAATCTTGCACTGTGTCCCTGCAGGACACATTGGCCCTCATGCACGAACATGTTCGTATTTTTATCCTAAATTTCTCCTACTTTTGTTCGTACGAAGCGTTCGTACGAACATGCCACGTCAGATTCAACAAACTCTTCTATCCTCAGGAAAAGTGTGTAAATGGCTGCGCAAATATGATGAATCCCACCTGTTCTATCAACCTGCGCGTGCACGCGGAGAGGTTATTTACATAATTCCCACCCCTCAAAACACCATATAAGGCTACGTTTCCTGCCTCAGAGGCAAAACGTGTTCGTTCATAAAATGACAGCGAAAAGTAAAAAGAAGAACTCTACCGGTGCGGAGATTGAAGTTCTGCTCTCTGAGGTCAAGAAAAGAAAATCTGTCCTTATTAGCAGCGTCACTCATGGGAGTAAATGACCAACTAAAGCCAAAGAATGTTTGTTTATAAGAAATGTGGACCTTAAAATATACATGTGTCCTGGTGGCCCACTGGGTAAAGCATTGCACCGCTTATCGAGACCTCGTGGGTTCGATTCCCACGAGGTATGACTATTTTTTTTCCTTCTTTCTTTAGATTATTTATTCATTCCAGATTAAAAAGACTTTATGCTTCATTTCTTGTTGTATTGTAAATAGTTTTCTTGTGTTTTTTAAATCTGGAATGAATTAAAAGGAGAAAAAAAAACATTGTCCCATGTGGGACTCGAACCCATAAGGTTCGGAACTGCAACGCAACGTTCTACTCATTGAGCTATCTGACAGCTATGACTGTGACAGGAGGAGGTCAACCTAAAGTCTGCGTTACCGAAGTCTGCGTTACCGAGACAAATTAAACTTAAATTAATTCATAATTTAAGTTGGTTTCAGTTTGAGATCTTCATATTGATATTGTAGTGTTAGAAAACGGCATTGATAACAAATTGATTTTAATTTAAATACTTTAATCCGTTAGTCATTATTACATTTAAAATTATAATTCGACTTCAAACAGAACCTATTGTCAAAAACAATTGTGGTGCGTGACTTTTTTAAACTCTAAATATTTTCTAAATAACGAAATATGAAGTTATTAGTGGAGAAATTCCGTCTGGATGACAGCAGACTGACGCTCCTAAAATATACGACAGGTCCGGACCACTCGTAAATTTTGTTCGTATCTGAAAAAAATCGTAGGATACGAAAACATTGTTGAATGCCACAAATGATCCTAAATCACTCGTACGCACAGTTTAAGAACAAATCTGTGCGTACGAACGGTTCAGAGGGCCATTGTGAGGCTGCAAAAATAACCTAGTACATTAAAAAGGCAACATAAATAGATATAGACATATGCATGTGGAGTAGGTGGGGGTGGATCCCAGTACAGATCACCAGGGGAGCGATGCAGCAGTTGTCGCCCTCACATCTCCTAAGTTGCTGCACCAGGGATTAGGCAATGAGGGAGGCCAGCGAAGGCATGAGTTTGAGGAGCCAGAGAGTGCACCCCCTCCAGCCATAGTCCTGATAGAGGTGGTGTGTTTATCAGCCGACTTGGTTGAGCTCTGACACAGGTTCATGTCACAGTCCATGTTCTCTCAGTGCATGTGTAGGTTTTCTCTGGGCCCTCCAGTTTCCTCCCACAGACCAAAAACATGCATGTTAGACTGACTGGTAACTCTAGATTGTCCCTGGGTGAAAGTGAGAGTTCTGATGGTTGTTGCACCCGCTTCGGATGTTATCAACCATAAGTATCGGTCAAAATGTCCGTTATCAACCCTATTCGTATCGGTCAGGATGCCCCTCTTGTACCTCCTACGAGGTTTAAGGTACGTTATCACAGTTATAATGGATGACAGCAGGCTCCGTCTTTAGCTACGTGGTTAGGTTTCAATTTAAGTGTCTTGGGTTAGGTTTAGGGTCTTGGTTAGGTTTAGGCACAAGGCTAAGCTGGGGTTAGGTTTAGGGTTGGTCCTCTGGGTCAGGGTTAAGGTTAGGTTTAGGGAAACGGTTACAGAAGCTGAAAAACACAAAAACACTTCCGGGTTTACGGAAACACGCTGCCTCCTCACAGCGATTATAACGCTGATAACGTTCTTTCAAACATGTTAAGAGGTACGTTGGACAGTTTCTCCGATAGACTATGGGGATGATAACAGTTGATAGTGCCCATTGTATGGACTGACAACATCCGAATCTGCTGGTTGTTTGTCGTTTGTTAGGAGGTACACCTGCACCTACATCTGGACCTGCCATTCTGTGTTTGTTTGTCTCTCCTTCCTGTCCTCTCAAACCCAGGCAGTTGAAGATGATGGCTGCTTGTCCTGCCTGGTTCTGCTAGAGGTTTCTTCCCGTTTAAAGGGAGTTTTTCCTTTCCACTGTTGTCATTGTGCTTCCTTAGGATGGGAGACAGTAGCCCTGTTTCCATCCATTTTCATTTCGAATTTTGAGCTACCTCGCAAATATGTAAATACAAATTAATGCAGAGCAGAAGTGTTTCCATCTACTGGCTTGAAGCGCTTTTTCCAAGCCGCGCACAGCGTCATTACGTCAGACGTCAGCGTCATTACGTCAGACGTCAGCACTGCGCATGTCTACAGTAGACCAGAGAGTAAACAGGAAGTAGCGGTTGAAAACAGAACCCGGTCACACATCTCGTCAAAATGGGGAGAATATTTCAGGTACGTGCTGCTGTCGGGCGAGTTGTATTTATTCTGTCATGCCAACTAGTTTTAGCGAGTTACATGTTGTTCGGAGCGGAAACAGCTGATCAGTCACGTGACGTGAATGTGCGCTACGGCAGCACGAGTCGGCAAATGTGTTTCCATCTGTCGTTTTGCGCAGCTGCTCGGTTTCGCAGCTCCCAAAAACCACCTCAAGCGAGCGTATAAACTTTTTGGCGAATTTCAGGAAGTAACTTCGTATTTTGCCGTTTCCATTAAGCTTTTCTGCTGCGATACTTTAAAATGCGCACCTAGAAACCTTGATGGAAACACGGCTAGTGATTAAGTGAACATTCAACAAGTCTGCTGGCTTCCTTAGATAGAGAACATTAAAAATTGGCTTTTTATGTATGTGAATGTTCCTGTTCACTGCCCTGAAACAGCTTTGTTGTGAATTGGCTCAATATAAATAAAGTGAATTGAACTGAATTGTCTCCACGTGTCCCTGTGATGGACTGCAGACCTGTCCAGGGTGTCCCCCACCTCTTACGGACAGTGACTTCTGGATATGGGCACCAGAGACCCCTGCAACCTAAAAGGGAAGAAGCGGGTAAAGATTATGGATGGATGAATATTCTAAGAACCATGTGTAAATGTTGTGAAATCTCTTTTTTCATTTGTTGACAGGGTCAACTGGGTGTCAAACCAGTAGGACCCTCTGTCTCACATTATTTTAATTTAAGCTGCTTGTGGATTTCAAACCTATAGAAGACTGCTAGGGCTGACTTAGGCTCCAGTTATTTGTAAAGCATTAAAATTAGATGTGTTTTAAATATTTAGTGCTGTTTAAATACCAGATCAGCTCACTGCTGTAATTTTAATAAGTACGGTAAATAAGAATCTACAAGCATCTGAAATTCTATTCAGGTCTTACATTAAAAAAAATCCTTTAAAGCTACTATATGTAACTTTTCTAACAATATATTTTTAACATATTTCTTCACTCTGTCACTAGATTGATGTTAGAGAAGTAATCTCTGAAAAAAACTAAAAAAAAATATTGTCCCCTTGTTTCTCCAGGTGGTAAATAGGCATTTCTAAAAAGAAAAAGTGACCCGCCATTTTCCAGCCAATAAAAACAAAGTTTGTAACCAGCCAATAAAAACCGAGCTTGAATTTGAATCAGCCAATAAAAACCGAGCTTGAATTTGAATTTTAACAGACCACAAGGGGGCAGAGCCATATATGGCTCTGAGGGGGAGGGATCAGAATGCTTTGCTTGTTGAAATTTTTTATAAGTGCTGATGTTCTACAGAAACTGCAGACTGAACCTTTAAATTTTCTTTTAAAAACTTTATTTATTATTTCTTTTACAGCTATCTTTTGTAGCAGAAAACTCAGACTTTTACTACAAACAGATATTTTAAGTACATTTGTCAGACTGATTGTCTTCTATAGTCCCAAAAGGAATGGTTTTACGCACTCATTTTACATAAATCCAATTGAAAATATTTGCTTTTTTGTGGGTGAATTTCATCCATCTTACATAATGTATGACTACCAATTGTCAAACTGTCCCTAATCAAACCATGCATTTTAATTAATTGTTTTTTTTTCTGAAGCTGTTGTAGGAGCAGCAAACTTAACACGGAGAGATGAACAAATAACATTTGATAAATTGTTACAGTGCTCATCCATTGACACCCTTATGTATAACAAAATATTTGACAGGTTGCTCTATTCTGAAGCACACTGAGCATATTCCATTTAAAATCAACACATATTACATAAATCTTCTGATGCAGTTTGCATTACAGTTGTTGGGTTTGTGTTGTCTGTGAGAACTCACCTTGCAGTTGCTGAGTGCTGGAGATGTATCTGTAATGGAGTTCCTGTGTAACCACCTGCCTCCAATCTGGTTAATGAGTCCAGCTGCTATTTAGGCCTTTGAGGAGGTTTCAGTCATCGCTGAATCATTCAGTCACCTTTGGTACTGTGAGACAGCCATTTCAGTGTTATCCCTTGTGAACTAGTGTTTAATCAGTTTGTGTCTATCTGTGGTTTCAAGGCAAACCTGTGACTCACCTCTGGGCTTCGAACCTGATGTGCTTCTTCCAAACTGGACTCTTCCTCAATGAAACTCTGTCCTCCAGACTGACACTCTTCCACCAGCTGCCACCTGCAAAATACTTCTAGAGACTCTTGGAAAATACTGTACAAGAAAATACTCACCTGTCGGACACTCGCCTCCTCCTCCGAGTCTGCCTCCTCAAGATCCTCCTGTAAGAAAGAAATACAACTGATTTACTACAGATACTATTCTCCTCGACATCATCATTAATCAATTCCCATTTCCCTTCCAGGAACCCTGACTTTCATTATCCCAGCACTGTAAATAAATTCACTTCACTGATTTACTGTGTCTGTCATCCTTCTCAGCCTAGGTCTGAATTTGAGTACTATTTCAGTAATTTATCACAACAGTATTCTTTCTTGTGTTTAAATCACTCTAAATCAAAACTTGTTACATACTTATACACTAACAGTTGAGGTAATGTACTCAGCCACCCATGAGTGGGCTGCTGTGGTTGTGTGGTTAGAAGAAATTACAACAATTACTCTTGTAATGCAAGAGTTGGAGGTTCAATTCCACCAGCAGTCACATGCCGAAGTGTCCCTGGACAAGACACTGAACCACTCATTACCTCCGATGTGTGTCCCACTGGTGTATGGATGTGATAAAGCACGTATTAGTCTCTTTATTGTTCATTTATTTAGTGTTTGTTTATTTATTCAGTTAGCTATGTAGCAATCTAATAGTGCTCAATTGATGGGTAATGAGGGCACATATTGTGTTCTAAAGCCCTTTGAGTGTCTTGATAAGATAGAAAGGTGCTGTATAAGTACAGTCCATTTACCATTAACGGTTGTTCTTTAAAGGAAGACGTAATGGTAATTGGTCTTGAAAACTGCTGAATAAATTACCGATATGGTATTTGTATTTAAAACAAGTAAATTCTACAGTATTATACTGTACAGTCTTTGGAGGACAGGAGGTGGATCATAATATTTAATACTTTATATTCATTACAGTCAGTTTAGTTTCATCTGTAAGATTCAGTTCAGTTTATTTAAACAGCACCAAGTCACAACAGAAGTCATCTCAGGGCGCTGAACAGAAATGGGCATATTTAAAAATAATAATTTAACATTATTTATCTGAGGAGAAGACTGCTTTGAATTTAGCTCCATCACAGAACTCTCATCTTGAGTAAGCGCAAAGGTGACAGTAGAAAGGAACAACTCCCTCATGAGGAAGAAACCTTTAGCAGAACCAGGGACAAGCGCCCATCTGCTTCAACCAGCTGGGTTTGAGAGGAACAGATACACAATAACCGTGTTTCCATCTATTTTCATTTCGAATTTTGAGCTAATTTTTGAAATCTCGCAAATATGTAAATACAAATTAATGCGAAGCAGAAGTGTTTCCATCAACTGGCTTGAATCGCATCTACCGGGCCACGCACAGCGTCATTACGTCAGACGTCAGCGTCATTACGTCAGCGTTACGCATGTCTACAGTAAACAGGAAGTAGCGGTTGAAAACAGAACCCGGCCACACATCTCGTCAAAATGGAGAGAATATTTCAGGTATGTGTTGCTATCGGGCAAGTTGTATTTATTCTGTCATGCCAACTAGTTTTAGCGATGTTACATGTTGTCCGGAGCGGAAACAGCTGATCAGTCACATGACGTAAATGTTCGCTACGGCAGAACTGAGTCGGCAAATCTGTTTCCATCTGTCGTTTTGCGCATCAGCTCTGTTTCGAAACCCCAAAAACCACCTCAAGCGAGCGTATCAACTTTGGGGCGAATTAGGGGAAGTTAAATCGCATTTTGCCGTTTCCATTCAGCTTTTCTGATGCGATGCTTCAAAATGTGCATCTAGAAACCTTGATGGAAACACGGCTAATGGCAGGTCACGAATCACATGTTAAGATAGAAATACAGTAGTATCAAATGAAAACTTTTCAATTTTAGCAAATAATTTTAGGAAATGTGGTCAATTTGTCCTCTAGTAGTCTAATAACGTTGGTTACGTACTGTAACCTTAGATTCTATGAGTGTAAGCGTAGCCCTTTATAAGCTACGCTTTGTTGGGTTTATCCCTCACGCTTCGCGCCAACATTGAAGAGTTGTAGTCCACGCCCACCTGCTGTGGGCCCGCCCTGTGGTCCACTATAAAATCACCTGTGGCCCATTATACTTTTCCCAAAGACAATACTTTTTTCTTCTGCCATCTGAGAACCAGGGAGACCCCAGTTTTAAAGGGCTACGCTTACACTCATAGAATCTAAGGTTACAGTATGTAACCAACATTCTATTTTGTGTAAGCTGCCACACTTTAAAAGCTATGCTTTGTTGGGTTAAGGCAGAGCAGGATATAGTCCATGCCTCACTGGGTCTGACAGAATCATAACACACCCTGACACCCATCAAAACCTCAACAGCAAAACGATGCACCACAAGGTGCATATTAAGCAGGTGAGCAACCTCAAAACCATAAACTGGCTGAATAGATTTATTCAGAACAGACCAAAAATATAATCAAAAGATTAATCTGATTGAAGGAAAGTTTAACCAAAAAAATACTCTTCAATAAAGACAGAGGCAAACTGTATCAATTCATCAATAATTTATTGATGATGAAAAAGGAACAATCACTCTGCCATGGTCCTAAGAACAGGATGCGTCAGAGAAGAACTGGATACATCCTGTAAATAGAAACGGACAAAAGGGGTAGGAGACGACCACGAGGCGGCAGAACAGATATCCTGTACAGAAAGGCCCTTGTTAAGGGTTGCTGAAGCCGCCATTGCTCTGGTGGAGTGACCTTTAATGCCATCAAGAGGCTGAAGGCCGGAGGAGGTGTAGGCCTGTGAGATGGCCTCACACAACCAGTGTGACAACCTCTGAGAGGTCAAAGGTTGACCCTGAGATTGTTTCCTGAAATGTACAAACAATCTATCAGACTTACGCACCGCTGCTGTGTGAGCCACATAACACCTAAATGTTCTGACTAGGCAGAGCAGATGAAGCTGTTTCTCCTCTTCATTACCATGAGGGGGGAGACAGAAACCGTCAAGAGTAATGATACGAGACCTAAACGCACTTGTTATGCTCTTGGGGATAAAAGCAGGATTTGGTCGAAGTTCAGCTGATCTTCCGTCCCTTGAATCTTTAAAAGGGAAGGAGAAACCGACAGGCCTGCCAAATCACTTACTCTTTTTGCTGGTGTTAACGCCAACAACAGTGCTGTCTTAAAAGACAAACATTTAAGAGAAATTTGATCAATCGGCTCAAATGTTTCCTTAATTAATGCACTCAGTACAGTAATTAGGTCCCACTGAGGGGCCAGTGAACGAGAGATTGGCCTCGAACGATGTACACCCTTCAGAAACCGTTTCATCAGGGGATTATTAAACATTGTCCTGTCATTAAAACCTTTGTAACAAGATGAAATTGCAGCAGCATAAATCTTAATTGTGCTAGAAGTCAAATTCCTGTCCAGTAGCAGCTGTAGGAAAGACAAGATGGAGCCTAGAGAGCATGAAGAAGGATCTACATTCTTATCCAGGCACCATTGCTGAAAAACAGACCATTTTGACGCATAAACAGTTGTCGTAGACTAAGCACGTGATCCTTAAGTAGTACGAATAACATCTTCAGAAAACCCAAGATTTTCTAAGCGTTCACGTTCACTAACCAAACCAGCAGATGTTGACCTACCACAGAGAAACTCTTTATCACTCTCCCTGCCTGTAGAAGAGTGTCGTCTCTCCAGGGAAGCCTCCATGATTTCACTGCCAGTTGTTGCAGCCCTGGAAACCATGGTGCGTTCATGCGCTCTGGAGCGATCAGGATCATTGACCATTTTTCCTCACTCACTCTCTCCAGGAGCGCTAGTAACAGTGAGACTGGGGGAAAAGCATAAATCAGAGTTTTTGGCCACAGTTTGTGAGCAAATGTGTCCACTCCCAGTGGGAGAGCGTCCAGAGGACTTAAGGAAAAGAACAGGGGACATTGAGCGTTCTCGCGAGACGCCATCAGGTCCACTTCTGCTTACCCAAATCTGCTCCAAATATGTGATATTATGTCAGGGTACAGAGCCCAATTTCTCTCTAGCGACCCCCCGTGGGACATAATATCTGCTCTTTTGTTTTGCAACCCGGGGATGTAAGCTGCTTTCAACGATTTTAGGTGAATGCTTGTTTAACAGAGCAGCTCTCTGGTCACGCCCAGCAGCTGGACTGATCTGACTCCACCCTGACGATTTATGAACGCTGCCGTGGCCTTGTTGTCTGTATGAACTAACACGTTCTGATCCCTGAGCATATGAACAAAGTGTTTGAGAACTTTGTGAACTAACATAAGCTCCAAAAAGTTTATGTGGAGAGACGTGCCTGCCGTCCACGTCCCGTCCACCGAGTGACACAGATACGTCCCGCCACAACCGGAAAGAGACGTATCCGTGAAGACCGCCTCGTGTGACGTCACTCTGCCCAAGGGAACTCCCTCCGAGAAGATGTAGGGGTTCCCCCCGAAAACTAGGTCTGCACTGACTGTGGTACTGTGATCCGACGCCATTTGTGGCAAACCAGGTCGAGTCTCAGATGAATAAACCAACGTTGCAGATTGCGCATGTGCAAAATACCTAATCTGACCACAATGTGTGCTATAGCCATGGTTCCTAACAGCCTCATGACAGTCAGAGCTGTTACTGTCCTGCCGGGCTGCACACACTGGAGCAGTGACATCAGCGAGTCCCTTCTCTGCTCTGACAAGACAGCTGTCATGCTGACTGAGCAGAGATTCACCTCCAAAAAAGTGATTTTCTGAGCTGGAATCACAGAACTTCTTTTCCAGTTTATCGTGAACCCTAGCTGTGACAGATGATTCACCGGTACAGATGTTTGTGCTTCCGCCTCCACCCTAGAGCGGGACAGGAGCAGGATGTCGTCCAGATAAAATAATATTCTCATCCCTTTTGAACGAAGTGGATGAAGCGCTGCCTCGATGATCTTGCTGAAAGTTCTCGGTGCGAGCACGAACCCGAATGGGACTCGATTGAATTTGTAACAGACACCTTGAAATGCAAACCTGAGATATTTTTGTGTTTGTTCATCACAGGTACATGGAAATATGCATCTTTCAAGTCTATTGAAATAAACCATTCCCCGTGTGTCACGTACTCCAGTGCACATTTTATTGTCAGCATGTGAAAGGGACGAGTTACGATGTACCTGTTGAAAACTGACAGGTCCAGGATCGGTCTGAAACCCTCTGGTTTCTTTGGAACTAGGAAATACCTTGAATAAAGGTCGGTTTCCTCTTCCCCTGAGGGAAGTCTTGAAATTGCGTTTTTCAATAATAACCCCCTCAGTTCCGACTGGAGAATTATTCCTTGTTCTGGGGACGATAGTTTCGTTTCTAGCATTCTGTTAAATTTTGGAGGCGTCATTGCAAACTGCAGAGTATAACCGTTGCAAATTGTTTTTTCCAACCAGCTGTTTAAAGTGCATGTGTTTAACCACACCGTGCTGTGAGCTGTCAGAGGAGAAGCATGTGTGTTTTGAAGTGAAGGAGAAGATATCCTGGCCTCTACCGCCACCATGCGGATTTTGTCCGCAATAGCCCATGGGAGGCCAGACGTGAAAG
Organism: Garcialebias charrua; assembly: GCA_038048925.1. Lineage (NCBI taxonomy): Eukaryota > Metazoa > Chordata > Actinopteri > Cyprinodontiformes > Rivulidae > Garcialebias > Garcialebias charrua. The sequence continues at coordinate 1,209 of JBBPBX010011049.1, read as the reverse complement.
GGCTGTTTGTCGGCTGGTACGTCAAGGTTCAAACCTGTGCATGTTTCTGCACAAAGTGCAGCAAGAGGAGGTGATAATGTCCTGGCCGAAACAGGCTCATGAGTTTTAACAGATTGAAAGCGAGCAGATGGAACTCTGCTTTGTTTAAACAGTTTACCACTCTTTGTTTTCAGATATTTGTCAGAGCGCGCCTTCTCTGTCGTGCAAGGAAATCACCCAGAATTTGCTGCTAACAGGTGGACCTGCAGCTGCATAGCGGTTTACTGTTTGATCGCAGAAACTCATTTTCACCTTCTGGTTGTTTGTAAAAACGGATTTGAGACAACCTTAGTACTTACTTGTGGAGATGTGTTAGTAAAAACAGATGAATTCACATGTGAATAAGACACTCTGTTTTCTAAGACAGTAACTTTATTTCTCTCACCAAAAACACTGCCTTCAGAACCAAACACAGCCCTGGTGCCCCATCATTTCTTGAAATGTCTCTTTCTCATGTCCTGGGTCTGGCCAGATCATGAAGGCTGCCTGCTTCTGCCACGGGGGGGTCCGGGTCTCTGGAAGTGAGGCGGTTGGCCCCTGGCGGGTGGCAAACGTGGCTGCAGGCGGTGCCCTCCTTTGAAGCTGGTGGAACGACCTAGCTTGGTTCCGGTACCGGACAGGCCCACAAGCCGAGCGGGGGTCTGGCCACTGTGGGGTCACAGTCTTCTGGACCTGCTCCAACGCCTCCGACGAGGACTGGAGCTGGTTAAAAACGTTTTTAAAATGGGGGCCGAAAAACCCATCTGGAGACACCGGCCGTTCAAGAAGCTGATGTTTCACTTCCTCTGGAATAGCTGGAGAAAGCTTCAGCCAGAGCTGTCGCTGGAGGAAAGTAGCCCATGCTGAGATGCATACTGAGCACGTAGCCTGTGCCTCGCACAAATTTGTGATGATATCTGCTGCCTTTCCGATGTTGTCATCTGCGGTCTGGCGTGAGATGAACATGACCAACAGCGCAACATTATTATTGGCGGCCCCCACCTGTGCTGAGCACTGGTGAATCTTGTCAGTCAGCTTGCTCGTGAGCTGGTCGTTGGTAGTCGGTGGGGCGATCTGGGTGCCCAAATGCTTTGCCGCCTTGACGCCGAACACGCCGACAGAGCAGGCTCCAGGGGGGGGGGCACCGTGGGGAAGGACTGGTCCTAGGACTTTGGTGATCTGCGCATAAGA